>BQKN01000068.1:351905-418483 GCA_022839385.1 Asparagus kiusianus | reverse complement strand
TTATCCTCTTTGTTATGGTGTTCCCACTCGTCAAAATGCAACCTCTTGCAAAACAACGTACGGGCACATTTCTACAAGCACGGCCCCAATCAAATTGGCGACCTCGTCTAGCAAGGGTCCCAACTCAGATGACTCTAGCTGTTGACATCAACTCATGTCGATACGAATGGCGGTGTTAGTCGACCCTCTTTTCGAAGACGACTCGCTATGAGCCCACTTGACCATCTACTCGACACCTCCCCCATGATGACTCGAAATGCGTTACTTCTCAGCGAAGTCAGACGTTAACTTCTGCCTCGAGCATATCCTCACTAGCAACATGTCCATGTCGCATTTAATGCATGGCAGACGTCATCATACCTCTAGCCTCGATAGCCTTCATGACTCATCAGATCACGTGGGCTCTACCATGCCGCCAATCACTTCCCATTCAATGCTGAGACGATCTCTCCAATGCTGAAGTGATCCATCCTCTAGTCGCCAGCCGACACCTGTAAAGCAGAGGACTCAGCACCCAGTCCACACTTCGCCATCGTCATCTTGTGCTCGGTCGAAGTGTCCAATTTACCCTTATACTCTCAGTATAAATAATTGTACTATTGGTAATGTCGAGGTAATGAATTTTTCACCTAAGGGCTAACGAAAGAAACTCACTAACTAAGAGCAAAACAACAACTAAGATCAAATAATTGATTTCCTACACAAGAACTCAAACAATTCTTCTTTTTTCTCACTCAAGCTCATTAGCTAACTTGACCGTCGGAGAAACCACGGGGGATCCAAGCTCCATCCTCTCACTTGTTCTACATGTGCAGGCTATACGTTATCCCAACTCAACAATATGACATAAAGTCAGGGAAAAAGCGGCTCCTTCATTAATTTCCTTGACCTCAACCTAGCATGGATTGAATTGACTGTGTGATCTGAAAGCACCCTAGAGGGGAGGGGGGTGAATAGGGTTTATGCTAATCTAATCTGATATCAATGCCAATTAAAACTAATTATTAATTAAAATTTGCAAGAGTGATATTCAATGAGAAATGAGCAAGTATATGAAACTAAACTAGGGGCAATATATATAAACATGAAACAATGTAAGCAATAGGCACAATAGGTGATATGAGATGAACATAAGAAAAAGTGCGCCAATAACAAACACAAACACACGATATGATCACGGAGTTCGGTCAACCACTTGACCTACGTCTCAGCTCCTCAACTAGAGGATATCTCGACTATCACAACCGGTTTTCAATGCTAACTGAAAACATTTACAACTCCACACAATCTTAGTTTTCTAGCTCACCGAAAACTCTTACAATCACTCACAATGTAAACACACTTTAGTGTCGTCCTAGCTCGTGTCCTCCTCCTCAAGTGCTCGGATTTACAACCTCTCACTAGGCTTTACAACCGACACCACTACTCTTGGAATCGGCCCCATCTCTAATCACATACTCCTCTTGGTGTACAAGTGTAATGCAATGTGAATCTGATAAACACGTAAAATATGCATTATCTTAGTGTGTTACAAGCATGATTTACGAGTGTTTAATGCATATTTCGTGTTTAGATCAAGGATACTGCTGTGGTTTGTGTTCTTATATGTAGGTATTGGCTCAATATTGAAAGATTTGATGATCGTTGGAAGTTATACAAGAGTTTGAAGCAACAACAAGATTTCGAAGGCATGGTTCGTGAAGAAAATGGATGCACGATTATGAAGAACTGGAATTTCGACCATGATACAGTTCGAATCAAGAAAAACACAAAAGATAAAAGTTGTAGATATCTTCAACAGATTTCCAATACAATTTGAATCTTCTCATTCCGAGGCCGGGCGCAAAAGTTATAGTCAAAATACCGAAAACTAAAGAAACAAGCACAAAATCAGCAAAACAGCCCCTACCACACCCTGGTGTGGTGCAGACCACACCTGTGCCGTGGGAATTAGTTAATTTCAATATTTTTAGGGACATATAAATAGATGTTTTGACTTAGGGTTTTGGGGATCTTTTGTTATGTTCTCTTAGCCATCAATTAGCAATTGTTTTGGAGTTCAAGTATTGAAGAAAGACACTAATTTCTTGTATAAGATTGGATTGCAAGTTTTAATTTTGAAGATCTCAATTGAAAGAAGGGTTAATTCTTTCCTCTCTTTGATTTATTTCTTCTTATGATTGATTTGCATAATTATTTGATGTATTCTCTTATCCCAATCATGTGTGAGTAGTTTTCTTGTCTAGGATTGGGAAAGAACCCAACTTTTTGGTGATTGATGATGAATTAATATAGGTTCTTGGTGAAAGTTTAAATCTTTGAACTTGATTTCTAGTGCTTTAATTTTATTGATTCGCTTGATCACCGTATTAGCAATTATAGGTAATTGATTGAAGGACTGAAAGGTGAAGATTAATACCGGATCTCTAGAGATTAAGCAGGGAGCTCGAACCACGAAAGTAGGCTAGATTCCTTGGGGATTTGATTTGGATTAGCATAAAGCTTAATGGGTTTAACTTAATCTTAATTCCACGAAAGTAGGTTAATTGAGATTAATTAGGCACGATCTTTAGACCTTGAAAGAGGCTTTAGATTAATTTAGGCTAATTCACCCTTTCTAGATTAAAACAACACCAAGAATTGAAATAATTCATCATTGAATACCTAAGTTGTGGTGAAAACCCAATCCTAGTCCTTCATTATATTGAATTTCATCCGATTAGTAGTTTATTTTGTTTTTTATTTAATCTCTTCTAATTCACTCATTGATTTAGCTAGTCGAATAACGTGAAATTTGGTAATTAACCCTAGTCCATGTGGGATCGACCTTGATAGCTACAACGAGTCTGTGCGCTTACAGATTTTGCCTATCAAGTTTTTAGCGCCGTTGTCGGGGACTACGGTGTTAATATTGAGTGCTTACGTTATTAAGCTAGACTAGATTTTTTTTATATTTCTCTTTGCTTCTCACTTTCTTTTATGCAAGGGAATCAAATAGAAGTAAACGACGAAAACAATCCTGAACTATCGGTGACTCTTGCAAACATAAGAAAGTCTATAAGGGAACAAAGGAACACAGAACAAGCTACGATGGGAGATCAAAATCAGCTTCTTAAGGATTTCGCAGCCCCAAATGCTCAAGGCACACAGTCAAGCATTACAAGGCCCAATGTTGGAGCTAATAACTTTGAGCTGAAACCATCACTGCTCTCAATGGTTCAGCAGAATCAGTTTGGAGGAGGTGCTACTGAAGACCCAAACCTCCACCTATCGATTTTGTTGGAGTATTACGACACTTTGAAACTTAATGGAGTGACCAATGATGCTATTTGACTCAGATTATTTCTGTTCTCTCTAAGGGACAAGGCTAGGGCTTGGTTGCACTCATTGCCAGCTGGATCCATCACCACTTGGGATCAATTGTCCAGAGCGTTTCTTGCAAAGTATTTTCCTCCAAGTAAAACAGCACAGATGAGGAACCAGATCACAAGCTTTGTACAGAAGGAAGGAGAGTCACTTTATGAAGCTTGGGAACGCTACAAGGAATTATTGAGGATGTGCCCTCACCATAGACTGGAGAAGTGGTTAATTGTTCACACCTTCTACAATGGGCGCACTTACAACACTCTGATGACTGTTGATGCTGCTACAGGAGGAGCTTTAATGAACAAAACAATAGACGAGGCATACACTCTCAATGAAGAGATGGCTCAGAATCACTATCAATGGGCGAACGAGCGTGCTCCTCCTACATCAAAAGGTGGCAAGTATGAAATAGATGCTTTAGATCATATATCTTCTAAAGTCGATGCTTTATTTAAAAAAGTTGAAAGTTTGAGTATTAATTTTGTGGCATCTACTTCAATTTCATGTGAGATATGTGGTTATGTGGGTCATTCTGCACTTCAATGTCAATTAGGAAACCCCCCATCCATTGATACTTCTGGTAATGAGCAAGTTAACTATGTTAATAACTTTAATCAGAAGGGAGACCCATTCTCCAACACTTATAATCCGGGGTGGAGGAATCATCCTAATTTATCTTATAGAAACCCACCTGGAAATCCCATGCTCGCATCTAATTTTGATCCTCCTGTTTTTCGTCCCCCTCAATCCAATTTCCCTTCTCAAAAGTCAAATTTGGAAAATATGATGGAGAAGTTTGTGATGACTCAATCGAAATTGAATGAAGAGTTTAAGCAACAACTACAAACCACGAATGATGTAGTAAAACAATTGGCCTCTAAGATGGATTCCCTAGCTACACATAACAAGATGTTAGAGACACAAATCACTCAATTGGCGCAAAATGTTAGCTCTTCTTCTAGGCCTTCAGGCATGCTACCTGGACAACCCGAGACGAATCCCAGGGGTCATGTGAATGCTATAATCCTTAGGAGTGGAAAACAATATGAGGGACCTAAGATGAAGGAAAATGATGGGGTAGATGGTCATCATGAAGATAAAAATGAAAATGTGATAGATGTGAATAATGAGACCAAGATGCAGGAAGAAGAAAAAGTTGAGAAATATGTGGCCCCCGCTCCTTACAAGCCTCCTCTACCCTTTCCCCAAAGGTTAGCTAAGGCTAAGTTAGAAAAGCAGTTCGGTAAATTTTTGGAGATTTTGAAAAAGTTGCACATCAATATCCCGTTCACTGAAGCTATTTCTCAAATGCCTTCCTATGCTAAGTTCTTGAAAGAGATCCTATCCAATAAAAGGAAGTTGGAAGAATACGAGACTGTGGCCCTTACTGAGGAGTGTAGTGCTATCATTCAGAACAAGTTGCCTCCTAAGCTTAAGGATCCAGGTTCATTTTCTATTCCTTGTGTTATTGGTAATGTCTCTATTAACCGTGCTTTGTGTGATTTAGGTGCAAGCGTAAGTTTGATGCCAATGTCTATCTGTAAGAAACTTGGAATAGGTGATTTGAAGCCAACCACGATATCACTCTAATTGGCAGATCGATCGGTAAAATATCCGGTAGGTATACTTGAAGATGTACCTATCCAGGTCGGTAAGTTCTTTATCCTGATTGATTTCGTTATTTTAGAAATGGAAGAAGATTCTAACATCCTAATTATATTAGGAAGACCTTTCTTTGCTACTGCAGGTGCTATAATTGATGTTAAGAATGGAAGTCTCTCCCTAAATATTGGAGGGGAGAAGGTAGAATTTGATTTGAGCAATGCTATGTAACCCCCTCTAACTGATAAAGTTTGTTACAGGGTCGACGTGATTGACAAGTCTACGCATGAGCAACTTGCAAACCATTACTCAGCTGATCCACTTTAGAAGTGTTTGGTAAGTGACGATTCAACAAATGATGAAGACCCCGAGGTAGCCGTGTATGCTCAATCTTTAGAATCAACATCAACTGCTCCATTTCAAAATGCAAAGTTTGAAAGTCTAAAGTTAAAGTCAAAAGGTTCTACTTGTGAAGAGGATAAAGCACCCATAAGTATGACACCATTCAAATTGGTATATGGCAAATCGTGTCATCTCCCAGTTGAGTTAGAGCACAAGGCGTATTGGGCTATCAAACTCCTCAATTTTGATATGAAGATCGCAGGTGAGAAAAGAAAGCTTCAACTTCATAAGCTAGATGACCTGCATTTGGATTCGTATGAGAATGCTCGCATTTATAAAGAGAGGACTAAACGATGGCACGACAAGAATATTCTTCAAAGAGAGTTTAATCAAGGAGATATGGTGCTACTTTTCAACTCTCGTTTGAAGCTTTTTCCAGGCAAGCTCAAATCTCGGTGGTCCGGACCTTTTCAAGTTCGTGAGGTTTTTCCTAGTGGAGTTGTTGAAGTTTGGAGCAAAACAACGAGATCTTTCAAGGTGAATGGGCAACGATTGAAGCACTATATTATTGGGGAACAAAACGAGAAAGGGGTCACGTATACCCTTTCCGATCCCCCTTCGTCAGAAAATTGAGCACAAAAGGGGGTCGAGCTCATGACCATAAACGAGCGCTTCTTAGGAGGCAACCCAAGTTTTCACACATTCTAGTTCTTTTATTTTAGCATTTTATTTTGTTATCATTTTTTTTAATTTTTTTAGGCAATTGGATCGGCACAAATTTAACTTATAGTATTTTTGATCATGCAGTTGTGAAGAAATAAAGACATTTAGAAAAAAAATGCAGAAAAAAGAGTTAAAGATGGAGAGGCAGAACCTACCACACCCAGGGGTGGTGTAGACCACACCCACGGTCTACAGAAAAAAATTCAGAGCCTACCACACCTAGGGGTGGTGTACACCACACCCACGGTCCACAGGAAACAAAATACAGACTCTCCCACACCCATCTCCCACACCCGTGGGTCGTTGGTTTAAAAAAAACGAAAAAAACCCCCCTCTTCAAACCAGCAACATAACCCCATCCCCTATGCCCTAACCCAAACAGCCGCCCCTTTCATCCACCGCCAGAGACCACCGCCTCTCCTCCTATCAAGCGACCGCCGGCTCTCATCAAACGCCGCCTCCTCCTCCACTTCTCACCTCTTCAAGCCGACATCCTCAAACTACTGCCGATTCATCTCCTCTTTGACCACTGATTTGAACAGCCGCTCCATCTTCGACCTCAGATTCTACCCTCCCCAAAGGACTGAGCCGCTCCAACCTCATACTAGATGAAAAGGATTATATGAACTAGTGGAATGGAAAAGAAAAAAAATCTACTGATAAGTTTGAGCCAGGACCAGTTCCCCCTTTAAGACCGGTTGACAGGTTTGGATTTGTCAAACCGGATCAGACTAACTCTCAAGAAGGCTCAGCAAAAAGCAAGCCCATCAATGAACATGAGAGGGAAGAAAGGACAATTAGGAAACGGACAAAATGATAGGTGTTGGTGGGAGAGATTGGAAACATTATGTCAGAAGAAAACCTCATGTTGTTAAACGGCTTATCAGGAAGGGGATTCCTGATTGTTTGAGGGGAATTGTTTGGCGGTTGATTTCTGGAAGTCGCGACCTCCTGCTTATGAATCCTAGAGCTTACGAGAAACTTGTGATATGTGAAACATATGCATCAGAATTGGACATAATTAGAGACATTTGGCGAACTTTTCCTTCACATGTCTTCTTTCAACAGAGACATGGGCCAGGTCAAAGATGAGTCGCTCACTGTTCAGAATAAATCTTATGCGCGACCAACCAATTTAGTGGCTAAATGTGTCAAAGGAGAGGAAGAAATACCTGACGGAGCATTTGCTATTCTGACACCCGATACGCCAGGATGCCTCCGCTCCATCTCCTTCTGACCAGTGAGTAGGTATGTTTCCTGCCCCCTTGCACTCATTTCTATCATACTACATTGGGGACAATGTAGATCTTAAGCTTGGGGGTGTGGGTTGTTCATTCATTTGTTGCCTGTCTATAATTGCCTATTTTTCTTTTATTTTAGTTTTTCTTTTGCTTTGTTTCTTCATAAAAAAACATAAAAAAAACAAAAACAAAATAGGGAAATGATCTCCTGATGATGACATGAATCATTAACCTTTATCAATCATTGAACTAGATAGATGCTCATTAATTGGGACTTGATAACTTCTTAAACCACCTTTCAACTTATTATCGAAGAATTTTGATTGCAAGTTAACAATACGGGAGAATCAAACTTGAATGTTCTCTTGTCTTATAGGATTTAGCATTTATGTGGCTAGCGTCATAACCATTATTCTATTGAGACAAGAGGGGAATTAAATTTGGTAGACAAATAAAACCCGTGGGACTTTGAGCCTGAAATTGGATGCATTACATATCCAATCATTATTTTCTTTGCTTGTGTGATATTCTCCAATGGTGTAGGATACTAGAACTTGCATTGAATCTCTTCAAGGCCACATATAACTTTTGTATGCATAAAACGTGATTGAGGCACATTTTTGTTTATAGTCCACATTAGCCAAATAGCCTACCATGCACTATTGTTCCCTTTGATTAGCCCCCTTGAGCCTATGAGCCTAATTTTTGTTGATTAAACCCATATATGTAACCTTCAAAATCCGATTTTATTCCTTACCCATTGCCTAAGCTAGTGGAGCACATTTTATGATACAATGGGTTATGTGAGTAATGTGGTGTAAGCTTGGGGGCGTGAAAGTAGGCGTTTGCATCCTTTTCATAATTCTTTCAAAAAAAAATTCTTTCGAAAAAAAAAGATGAATAAAGTGTCATCTTTATGGTGTATGTAATTGCGGGTGTCAAAAGAATTCATTATGGCATACTAAAAGGAGTAGTTGGAAGAAGTTCTTTAATGTATGATGGAGTTTGTGTGGATGTCATTGATCTTACTTTGAGATTTAATCTTTTGCAATCATAGCTCCGCTAGTGATAGGCTTTCAACCAATCCCAAATATCTATCCTACCCTTTTGACGCTAGCCCCATTACAACCAAATAAAAGACCTCATGATTTTGTTGCATGCATTAGTTTTCGAAGTGGTGGAGAATTGAGATGAAATGCAAGCTTATGGATTGAATACATCCATTCGGAAGAATTTTGAGCGATACAATCCCATCCTTAAATACATGAGAGATTGAGAGTCCACTTATCCTAAAGTGAGGTCTACCAATTTAACTACCTGAAGGTCTTAATTTTAGTACTTCAGGTTTGAAGCTAGTTACATGAATTTCTTTTTCCTACTTTGACTTGAGAATTGGATAGGATGGCTATCCTTGACTTGTGACGCTTGTAGTCGTAAATAAATTTTGAAATGTGATTTTGTTGAGAGTTTTGAAAATTAATTTGTTAAGTCCCAATGAAAAGTATTTGTTTTGTGATATGTTTGATATTGGTTAAAGGATTGATGAGTGGGTGATCCCTACTCTATTTAGCTTTCACTTCTCCTAATTTTTATTGTTTATTTGCTTGAGGACAAGCAAAAGTCTAAGCTTAGGGGAGTTGATAAACACGTAAAATATGCATTATCTTAGTGTGTTTCAAGCATGATTTACGAGTGTTTAATGCATATTTCGTGTTTAGATCGAGGATACTGCTGTGGTTTGTGTTCTTATATGTAGGTATTGGCTCAATATTGAAAGATTTGATGATCGTTGGAAGTTATACAAGAGTTTGAAGCAACAAGAAGATTTCGAAGGCATGGTTCGTGAAGAAAATGGATGCACGATTATGAAGAACTGGAATTTCGACCATGATACAGTTCGAATCAAGAAAAACACAAAAGATGAAAGTTGTAGATATCTTCAACAGATTTCCAACACAATTTGAATCTTCTCATTCCGAGGCCGGGCGCAAAAGTTATAGTCAAAATACCGAAAACTAAAGAAACAAGCACAAAATCAGCAAAACAGCCCCTACCACACCCTGGTGTGGTGCAGACCACACCTGTTGCGCGGGAATTAGTTAATTTCCAGATTTTTAGGGACATATAAATAGATGTTTTGACTTAGGGTTTTGGGGATCTTTTGTTATGTTCTCTTAGCCATCAATTAGCAATTGTTTTGGAGTTCAAGTATTGAAGAAAGACACTAATTTCTTGTGCAAGATTGGATTGCAAGTTTTGATTTTGAAGATCTCAATTGAAAGAAGGGTTAATTCTTTCCTCTCTTTGATTTATTTCTTCTTATGATTGATTTGCATAATTATTTAATGTATTCTCTTTCCCAATCATGTGTGAGTAGTTTTCTTGTCTAGGATTGGGAAAGAACCCAACTTTTTGGTGATTGATGATTAATTGATATAGGTTCTTGGTGAAAGTTTAAATCTTTGAACTTGATTTCTAGTGCTTTAATTTTGTTGATTCGCTTGATCACCGTATTAGCAATTATAGGTAATTGATTGAAGGACTGAAAGGTGAAGATTAATACCGGATCTCTAGAGATTAAGCAGGAAGCTCGAACCATGAAAGTAGGCTAGATTCCTTGGGGATTTGATTTGGATTAGCATAAAGCTTAATGGGTTTAACTTAATCTTAATTCCATGAAAGTAGGTTAATTGAGATTAATTAGGCACGATCTTTAGACCTTGAAAGAGGCTTTAGATTAATTTAGGCTAATTCACCCTTTCTAGATTAAAACAACACCAAGAATTGAAATAATTCATCATTGAACACCTAAGTTATGGTGATAACCCAATCCTAGTCCTTCATTATATTGAATTTCATCCGATTAGTAGTTTATTTTATTTTTTTATTTAATCTCTTCTAATTCACTCATTGATTTAGCTAGTCGAATAACGTGAAATTTGGTAATTAACCCTAGTCCCTGTGGGATCGACCTTGATAGCTACAACAAGTCTGTGCGCTTGCAGATTTTGCCTATCAGAATCTCACAATAAGGCTCAATACAAATGTTCGTTTTTTACAATGGATGAGAACACAATGAAGCTCGCTCAATCACACTCACAACCCAAGTGTATAAATGTAATAATACTAAAGCTCAATCATGCGTGTGTGTGAAATAAAATGAACAATTAACAAAAACTAAACTCAATGAATAATCTGGCTTAAATAAAATTGATAATCAACAAATAAATAGTAAAGCTAAAATGAGTTTAGATAAAACATCTCTGAGATAACAAGAGCAAGAGAGAGATGGAAATTAAGCTCAAACACGATAGAAAACATTCTCCTCCTCTTGTGAAAATTTCTTCATAAAAACAAACTTAAAAAATGCTTAAAAGCTTCTTAAACAAACTTAAACCCCTTATAAACTTGTTTTAAAAATTTCTTGATTGGTTCAGAAGTGAAATAGTATACGGTAGATATAGGATGAAGAAACAAAGGTTTAAAAGCCAAGAAAACAACAAAAAAACACCAAAAATTGGAAAAATAGTTGTTATGTCAACAGTAAAATTTTTCAGTCGACCGGAGCTGATGGTCAGTCAACCGCTGGGTGGTTTCGATCGACGAACACAGGTTTGCGGTTGACTGAAAAAACCTATAAACAAAATCTAGAAAACCTCACTCTGGTCGGTCGACCGACGGGTCACGCCCGGTCGACCCAAAATTGATGCATCAGTTTTCCAGGTTTATAAGTGCACAAAAACTGATTCTCAAACGTTGTTTAAAAATATCAAATAAAATCCAAAAAATGTAAAAGTTGGAAAAATAATTATAAACATGATTATAAACATGTTAGAAAAGAAAATTTTCAATTTACAGTCCCGTTTGTGAAAATTCATTGTTTTGCAAAAACTCAAAAATAAGTGTTTGTATGAACACTTGATTTTGTCATATGACTTAAACTAAGATGTAAAAACATTTTGAAACTATTTGTGGATAATAAAGTCTATTTTTTCCATAAGATAATAATACGATATTTTCATAAAAATACCCACTATGTGATAAAAATGAAGAATGTGTATGTGTAGATAATTTGAGCTTAAAATATTGATAAAAAAAATACACATCCTATACTAATATACCATGTCAATATCGCATGAAGCTTGATCTTGATTGTTTGACTTGAATTGCATAGGCTTCAATATCTGTTTAGCTCATTAACCTGGGTATATCAAACACTACAAATATAGTTATAAATTGTTTGTAACATCATCAAAACAAGATTTGGGAAATAGGCTTATCATAAGAGTCAACAATCTCCCGCTTTTGATGATGACAAACAATTATCCAATAGATCCATAAAATCAATAAAACAACTAAAATTACACAAAATAAGGCAGAATACTCACATATTTCTCCCCATTTAGCAACATAAAAAATAGGGAAAAATACACAACGAGAGCTAAGAGCTCCCCCTACATGAAAGCATGGGTGAGTATACAAATAAATAGGGATTGCTCCCCCTATTTAAAAGCGTAAAAGCATGTGATTTATAATGCCACACAATAGATATATAGAAATGTGTGCATGAAGGCTATGTAAACAAAAATACGAAACACCAACCACACAAAGCATGAAAGAGATGAACTGAAATACATAATATCAAAACGAGTTTACAATGAACTTATACAATGTTCACAACTCTCAAGAATCCAAAACACAGATAGTATTAACCCAAACTATTCAAAATTCAGCACATTGTTCATCCCACAAACATCAAACATAAAACTACATTGTTCCAAGCCAACAACCAATGTAAGTCCAAAATAAAAACACAAATAAAATATCAGTCCTCAGAAGTCTTCAGAAGGGCCATCAGACCCCGGGGAAGAAGGAAGCTTGTCCAGAATCTCTTGTTGAAGCCTCAAGATCTCTTCAACACTAAATTTGAGCTTCGCCAACGTACTTTCCATGCTATCCAATCGTACACCATGGTCAATGTACTCAGTGGGAGGAGCACGAGAAGCACGGAGATGAGCCTAGGAACTGGAAGGATGAGAAGAGGATGTACCAGCTGATAGAACTGAGGTGACTTGAGGATTGACAAGGTGGGATTCTAAGAGACCCATCCTAATCAAAGCGATACGATCAAAGAACTCAAGGCTAGCATGAACACCACCGAAATGATCGACTCTGAAATGAGTAAGGATTTGTGTAATAATGGAACCAAAAAGAAGAAATTTTGTGTGTGAGCCCTTCATAATATCAAAGAAGACCTGTGCCCAATTGATCTAAATTTTGGCAAAGATGGGGTAAACGCCCCCCACTTTGTTTGGGGAAAAGTGATCATAGCTACCGATCTTGAGGATTAAATTGTAGGCTATGATTCTAGCAACTAGTTTTGCAGTGGGGTTAATAGAATGGTGAGACATGGGATAACTCTTGCCGGGTTGGAAAATCAAGAAATTAACAGATGGATCATTGAGCTGAATCTCATGAGGAAGAATGTTGCCAACGGGAATTTTAAGAATCCCGACAAGTTCCTCAGCATAGAAAATGATATCCTTATTTTTAACACTAGATGAAATGATTGGGGTACCATCATTAGCTTCCGTGAGCATCAAATTTGCATAAAATAAATAAAGGAGCTAAGGATAGTATGGAATTGTATTTTTATGAGATAAAAGATCGTATAACCCCACATCATTAAAAAGAGCATGGATTTGAAGGCATGATAATTCATCAAAATTGACCAACCTATCGGATACAAATTTTAATTTACAAATATTCCGGTATTTATCAAGAAAGATAACATTTCTAAGATATCTTTCATAAGGAATGGGTTCGGAAACACTACCCCTAATAGATCTAGCACGTTTCATCATGATAGATGGAAAAAAATAGATCTAAAAAATCCTAGAGAATAGATTCAACAAGATATAAAACCCTAGATATGAAATAAAAATAACAAGGAGAGAGAGGAAAAAAAGGTCAAACTAAGCAATGGACTCGAGGAGGAGTTTAACAGCAACACCTCTCCTCAGTTGTTGTGTGGGGTTGATAGGGAGGAGTTCCGCGGTCGAAAAAGATGGGGAACAGTCGGAGCTAGGGTTTTGGGAACGGAAGAAGTTTTTGGGGAGAATGAGATTTTGGGATATAGATAGATGAATATGAGGAGAATTTGAATGTCCAAAATTGAATCAGACTAAACATTCAATGGACAAGATGAAAACGGGTCTAAAGGGGTCGGGTATGATACCCAAATCAACCAAAAACAGAGAGAAACTAAGAAACTGCTCGCCCGCAAGTCGGTCGACCGGACAAAACCGGTCGATCTGTTAGATATAGGTGCCCTGCAGGTAATAATTGTCTATTGTAACAGGACCTATATGAATATAACATCCTTATTTAAAATGATAGTATGTTATTTTGGTCAGATTTATCTGGTATTTTAATATAGATAAAGTCCTTAGAATGATACTAGACTATTAGACATTTCGGATATGATCGTAATGGAGAGATTTGATTTGTCGCTAACGTATATTCTATAATATTCCTAGTCTATGAAGTGTAGAAATGGGTAATCATCACTTTGGGAAGACTAGTATATACTCTATTTCTCCTTTGGTAGGATGATGATCTATCTCTTGGATCATTAATGTGAGACATCAATATAAAGTGTTCAGGTGGCTCATCAGTGTGTGAGTTGACTGAACGATTCATTGAGAACGTCTTGTTGTTAATTATACTTAACTGTCATATAGAAGTTCTCAAGTGATATAGTACAAAGTAGTCTCTTGACCTGAGGCATGAGTGTAATATCTTACATGTCGGTATGGGTGTACTTAGACTTTTACCTAACCACGGTTCTCATTGAGTTGTGCATAATGGTTCTTGTTTGGTGCATCCCGAGATATAAGTAGATATTGAGATGTCAAGATGAGATTCGTCTCTCCTAGTGTAGGACGTTAATGTCATAAGATTGTTTGATATAACTATAACCTAGAAATCTTTGGTTAAGGTAAATAAGATAAACTGAGTGTTAGTTTGATCTTAAAGGTTATGAGTTTAATATCAGCAAACACTAATCAAGATATTAGGTTTGACAGATTACTATACCCTTATGCTTGATAGTTTGACAATGTATGACGAAGAGACCGGACTGTACAATGTTATCACTTAATTGTCATGATAAAATTGTGTAAGCATCTTGCAGATATTTATCACAACTTATACCCGGATAGTCTTCATGTGTAGCTAGCACCTCTGTTGTACTTATGGATATGATCCACTACCGAGTCTTAAGTTGGGCCCTAAAGTAACACCAAGTGTGTACTTGAATCCTATGAAATACAATTTCTAGACTTAAATGTGTACGATTGATACGCATATATGATTTTCACTTGACACACATAAACGATTATATGTATCGATAAAATCAGAATGCTATGTGCTTAAAAAATGAATTCTGGTAGTTTTCCCATAAAGTTAACTTTTAGTCAATTGGTTGACTTTTTGGTCAATAGTTGACTTTTGGTCAACTCATTGATTTTTTTGATCATATGATGACTTATTAGTTAATGATTGGAAAATTACGTAATACCATATTTATGAAACACCGTATTGATGTGGTTTTTTCATTTATGAAATATACACATCATTACACCTTGATTAATAAGTCATGAGATGAGTCATTAAGGTGGTATAGTTTGGGAACATGGTTTTAGCACATAGTTTTGATTCTTCATGACTCTTTGTATGACTCATGAGATGAGTCATTACATGACTCATGAAAGGAATCATTACATTTAGATGACTCATGACATGACTCATGAGATGAGTCATGACATATCTCACTCTATATATATGAGCTCTCTCTCTTTTGGAAAGGCTAATGAAAAATTAGCTAACCTTTTTTTTCTATAAGAGAATAAAAAGAGAGCTCTAGCACTTCTAAACTCTAGTAATCTTTGAGTAAGATGAAGTAGTAGGATTTTATAGTACCCTGGGGTGGATATCTTGTCTTGTGTCTCAAGAAGACTCTGATTTTATCAAGCTCACTTGAAGTCTTGGAGATCCACTGAAAGGAGGTTTACATCAATAAGTTGAACGAGCTAGGGGTTGTTTGATCTACTATCGAATCACGCTACGAAAGTAAGCCTTCAAAACTCTTGGTTGCTCTCTTTATTATAAGGATCATGTTAGATTTAATTAGGATGGTCCTATTTTGTATTTTATACTCTTTACATTCTTAGTATTATTATACATATAGTTTTCTGTTGCGTATTTTGCATGTAGTTCAAGAATTTTCAACACGGTCGACCGAGAATGGACCAGAAGCAAAAAATGACTTGAAACATATATCTTTTTATTTATATTGATGTTTAAAACTTAGTAAAACAAATCAAAATCTTCCAAACAACACAAAAATTTTTATTTGTAATATATATAAATTATATTCATAAGTTAATTCATAAAAATCATTTTAAACGCAAATCATCATTAAAACTCATAAAAACAATCAACAATCTATCAAAATTAAAAAATTTTAATTTTGTTTTGGCATCCAAATATTTTTGGTGCCGAAAGACTTAGGGATATGACCCCTATCATTTAAGCTCAATGCCCTAGAGTTATGAACCCATTTGGGCACATTTGGTATACGAACACGTTCAAAACAAAAATTATGTAAATAACATTTCCAATTGCAATAAGTACAATGAAAGAGGCCCATTCGATTTTGTTGACCATATAATAGTGCAGGGGATTCATTTGCAAAGTTAGATTGTTCTTTGAAATTGTTTTGCAAACGGGATACTTTTCTAAAATCAAAACAAAATTTGGTCAAATGACCAAAACGACCACAAAAATCACATTTGTACACATGTGCATGTTTATGGCGATCTTTATGTGTGTGTACATGTGTATGTGATGAAGAAGCTTGATGGGATGGAAAAATATGATTAGGCTTGATGGATTTTTATGCATTACAATAAAATTTGGTAATATGGCCTTTTCGGCCGCAAATAGAACACTTATAAATTTTGTTACACATGTGTGCATAGTGTGTAGGTTTCTCAAAAGAATTTTTATGGGACTTTGCACACAAGTCCATAAGCTTTTTACTATTTACAATTGTAAAACCTCGTAAAATAAAATGAATGAGTTTTTATTGTAAAATATATATTTCTATCATAGATAAATGTAATAGCAAGTGTTTGGGGATCAAACAAGTGAATATATGTGAGAGAATTTTAGTGGAAAAGACCAACACACAATCAATCATGCACAAACAGGAATTTTCCTGTCCGGTCAACCGTGCCATAGTGGCGGTTGACCACGAGGCGTGCAGGCGAGCAGAAAGGCTTCTGCTTCCTGCGCTGTCGACCGCAACATAGTGGCGGTCGACCACCGAGCAGATTTTGGGTTTTTCCATGCTCGGGTCATGTTGGGTTTTGGGTCGGGTTTATTTGTTCATATATATAGTTTTATACTCGAGAGACCCTCTCTTTCATCAGTTTAAACCCTAACAGTCCTCTCCTTCCCTCTTGCAAACCCTAACCCCTTCTCCTTGGTGTTTCCGATAGATTTTGGAGAGTTTTAGAGGGATCCAGCGACGTTCAGCGAAGGGGAATCTTTTTAAGTGTCCTTAAGAGTTTGTCAACACACCTCAGGCGAGTTTCATCCCATGCTTTTAAACTTGTTTTCTAATGTTTTCTTATTATTTGTGAGCCTAACAAGCTACCTTATGTATAAAGATAGATCTTTATATTATATATTGCAAGAAGAACAAATTTTTTAGTTAATAAAGATCACCTACGAATTTCTTAATGCAGATCAAGATCTGAATATATTTGTTTAATAAGAATTTGAAAGAAAAATATTCGATATGAATATGCATGTTTAAAATGTTTCGATTTGTCTATAGTAATTAGACTGTTCTTCATATGTTTAGATATGCTAAATTACTCATATAAGGTTTCCAATATGCAAGATTAACATATTAAAGTTTGTGTATCATCTTTCGCAGAACAAAAAAACCTATAGGAAGTTTTTTGTTCTTACGTGGTCAACCGCGGATATGCGGCGGTCGACCGCTGGGCGCGCAGCTGAGCAGAAACTTTCTGCTCACTGCGCGGTCGATCGTAGAAATTTGACGGTCGACTGTAGGATCTATTTGTGCATGTGCACATCGTTTGCGTGCAGTTGTGTGGCTGGTGAAACACCTAGGTTATATGGGTTTGTTGTACACTGAGATTGGTGTACATGAGTTGACTATTTGACATGAGTTTTAGATTTATTCACTGGGATATGAGAGTGAATAGTATATATGCTTTTACTTGTATCTGTTCATTGTATGATATTAATCATATGCAGTCCATGCGTTGGACACTTGTCTATTGCGGCCCATGTGTTGGACCTTAATCATATAGTCCATGTATTGGACATTTACCTATTTCAGTCCAAGTGTTGGACCTTCGTCATATATAGTTCGTGTGTTGGGCTTTTACCTTTTACAGTCCATGTGTTGGGTATTTATCATATGCAGTTCATGTGTTGGACATTTATCTGAGTTGTTTTATTTAACATATAGTAGATGAAGTCCATGTGTTGTACAAGTATCTGGCGTTAGTCAGGATATTTTGATAGTATGGTTGTAGATGGAGTTAATTCTCCATGCTACAGCTCGGATTTGGTATTTAGATATTAATAATTTGAGCTACAGAGGACGTACTTATACTCGTGTTGTAAATTTCTAAAATATCAAACCCCCACTTTATTTTACAGTCGATGATTGATTATCTATAATATATCTATAGAGATTTGAGCTACAGGGGACGTACCTATGCTCGGATTTGGTATTTCAATTTGTTTACATTTATTTGATATTTTTTGGAATTTATATTTTTCATTTTGGAGGTCCTTTCTAAAAACCTGTATTTTTATATATCAGTTTGCGGTCGATCGATACGGTCGACCGCGCCTATGTTTTTCCCTGAGGAGCCAGCAGAGACTTTTGCGGTCGACCATGATGGTCGACTGTCAGCCTGTAAGTTCCCACGGTCGACTGCCACGGTCGACCGTAGCTTTCTCTGGAAGTTTTCTCAGGTTTGAATATGCCTCGTGGTCGACCGCTAGAATTTCACGGTCGACAGCTGCGCTGTCTTTTCACACATCAACGGCTATTTCCTACAGCTGTTGTTTGGGGCTTTTAGGTCTTTTGTTTTGGGTTTTTGGTTGAGATTTTGGGAGTCTATAAATACCCTCTTGCCCTCATCTTTTATTGTAAACCTAATAGAATGTTTTAAAAGAATTTAACAAGGGTTTAAACTTGTTTAGTGTTTGTTTAAAAGAGTGTTTAAGAAGCTTTTAAGCAATTGAGAGTTTTGGGTTTGTGAAATCAATTTCACAAGAGATTGAGGAGATCCTATTGGCGCTTGACCATCCAACCATCCTCCCTCAATCTCTTGATCCATTGAGAAGTTTTCTAAACTCTATTTCTAGCTTTATATCTATTTGTTTGTTTATCATTTTATTAAAGCTGGTTTTATATTGAGTTTAGATTTGATTTATCTCATTGTTACACAGACACACATTGAGCTTTTAGTATTTACATACATAATATATTGGGGTTGTGAGAGATTGTAATAGTGAGTTGTGCTTAATTGAGTTCTCGCCTTGTATTAGAGAACAAATCAATTGGTTATTATATTTTGATATTGTAAAGTTTTCGGTTAGCTAGAAAATCGAGTGTGTAGTGGAGATTTCCTCGAGGTAAGGAGCGGAGACGTAGGTCGTGGGGACTGAACTCCGTGAATCAAATTGTAAGGTGTAATGTTATTCGGGTGAGCGTAAAAAACCCGATTGTGATAGTGGATTTCTCTCCGGGAGTGGGGAGCAGAGACGTAGGACGGAAGGTCCGAACTCCATGATCATTTGCTTGTGTTTGCTTTGTCTTTGGCGCAATTATTTCTTGTGTTCATATCTTATATCGCCATTGTTCTTTTGCTTATTTATATCATTCACTATATTGTTTCACCGTTGTGTTAGTTTATATATCCTTGCATATATTTCACCACATATCTTATTGCTAGGATATATCCCTTTGTTCATATTGTATATTCTTGCACATAACTCTTTGCATATTTATCTTGCAAGAATAACTTGATAATTAATTTTAATTGGCATAAAATCAGATTAGATTAGCATAAGACCCTAATCACCCCCCCCCCTCTAGGGTCTAACAATTTTTTGTATACACGGATGCGTTGTTAGCAGGTTTGGGAGGTGTTCTAATGTAGACTCAGAGGGTAGTAGCATATATCTCACGGCAGTTGAGGGTGCATGAGTAGAACTACCCCACTCATGATTTGGAGTTAGCAGTGATAGTATTCATGCTGAAAGTATGGAGACACTACTTGTATGGAGTTTAGTTCGAGCTATTCACAGATCACCAGAGTCTGAAGTACCTTTTCTCCCTAAAGAAACTTAATCAGAGACAGTGACGATGGATTGAGTTCATCAAGGACTACGAGTTCACGATTCAGTATCACCCAGGGAAGGCAAACGTCATAGAAGATGCTTTGAGTAGGAAGCGTCGACATCAGGTTGCAGCTTTGAGATGCTCGTTGTATGGAGATCTCTATTGGCCCTTTGGTTTTGATGATGTTTTGTCAAACAATTTATATCTAATATATTTTCTAGTCTTTATGATTTTGTTTTTATCTTTACAGGTAATTCAACACACGGCAATCAAGAGTTAAAGATTCAAGTTCATGTGTGTGCATTCACCTAGGTATAAGTTTAGTTTGCTTACATATATCGTATGTTTATATGTAAGATCAATATATGTACACTTAACACAATTTTGACGTTTTCTATCAAATAAATGATTTCTCATCAAACTTTGTTACAATAGCTTTTATTTCATGTTTACAGCTCATTCACACTTCTTTATATATATATATAATATATGCATGTTACATATATACGTATTAACAAATCATATCTCAATTTTTATGTTCACAAAAATACAGGTTTTCTGAACACTTTTTAAAAACAGGGATTTTTCACAAACGAAAATTAATTTTCCAAAAATTCCTTTTCAAATATGTTTATTTCATTATTTAGAATCTTTTCCCAAAGTTTTACTATTTTTGGAATTGATTTGTTATTTTTAATGTATTTTCAAAATCAGCCCAAAACCTATCATATACCATGTATCAGTTTGCGGTAGACCGCCACGGTCAACCGCCAACAGCAAACTTTGTTAGTATGGCTCTTATGTGCTCATGGTCGACCATGAAGGTCGACTGTGAATCCATCCAGAGACTTTCGCGGTCGACCACTACAGTCGACCACCAGCTTTCAAACCCTATTCTTAGCCTTTTTGTGCCTCGCGATCGACCGCGAGATTTCCACGGTCGACCGCCGATCTCATCATTGCCTTTTAACATCTATTTTCTACAACGGCTGTCTGAGGCTATTTTAGTCTTTTTAAGTTGGTTTTGGCTGATATTTTAAGTGGGTATAAATACCCCATTACTGTTCTCTTTCAAGAGACCAAGTTTTGTTTTACAGTAAAGTTTTTAACAAAATCTTAAGTGTGTTTAAAGAGCTGTTTAAGCTGATTCTGATCATATGTTTTAAAAGAAGTCTGCTACAACAAGAAGAGTCCTTTCATTTCAACTGAGGATCCTATCCTCATCATCCTCTATTGTTCTTCTTGTTTATTGAGAAGTTTTCCGAACTCATCTTTTTATATAGCTTATAATTTCATTTTCATATCTTAGCTATATTTATTAAGTTATACTTTTTCATTCACTGTTATCACACACACTGTATTAAGCTTAATATTCCATGCTATATATTGTGGGTTGTGGTGTGTGATTTAGTGAGTGTGAGCTTCATTTGCGTTCTCATTTGTTGTTGAGAACAAACCATTGTATTTAACCTTTATTTGTGAGTATCACTTGTAATACACTTGTACACCGAGAGAAGTGTGAGGCGAGAGACGGGGTCGAATCCAATAGGAGTGGCGTCGGTTGACGAACCTAGGGAGAGGTTGCATCAGAGCACTTGAGGATGAGGACACGGGCTAGGTTCCTATACTTAGTGTGTAAAGTGTGATTGCATAGTGTTTGTTGTGTGAGAGTTTTCGATAAGCTTGTAAACCGAGTGTGTAGAAGTTTCAGCTTCCAAACCGGATTGTGATAGTGGAGATCTCCTCGAGGTGAGGAGCGGGGACGTAGATCGTGTTGACTGAACCTCGTAAACATATCGTTTGTTTGTGTTTTGCTTAGCGTACTGGTTATTTGTGCTTATTCATATCATTCTTGCTCATATCTATCTTATATCATTCTTGCAAGAACAAATTAATCAATATTATTTTAATTGGAATTTAATCAGGATTAGATTAGCATAAGACCCTAATCACTCCCCCTCCAGGGTCTAACAATTGGTATCAGAGCTTGATGCTCTTTGATTTAAGGACTAATCACCTTGAGTTAAAGATCCAAGTTATCGTATTTGTGCTAATCTATTGTTGATTGCATTTTGCTTCTTGCATAAAAAATCACTATGGATATGTATGATACATCTAGTCTAGATTATGCTATTAATGTTGCTCCTCGTTTGAATATTTTCCCCTATGCTCAATGGCGTGTTAGATTCAAACTTTTTGTTCAAACTAAACAATTCGATTTATGAGAAATTATTGAGGATGCCTATGTTTTTTCCATTTTGGAAAAATCCAAATGGAGTGAAAATGAGAAAAGATTGTTTAATATAAACAAGCTTTTGTTAGAATATTTGCTTAATGCTTTTCACTCTTCATTTTTTAACAAATTTGCTAATTTTGATAGGGCTTACGCCTTATGAAAATTTATTGAAGCACATGAAGGGGACTTGGAGGCCATTCAACAAGCGTTAGAAAATTACGCTTTGAGTTCTAAAAAAGCCTTATCTCCATGTACAATACCACTAGGTGATAACCCTAGTGAGGTATGCGATCTTGACAACGATGATATTATTACTTTTGATGAACTTGCTTTTGAGTTTGAAAAATTACACAATTGCTATATTGATGTAAAGAGTAAGTATGTGAATATAAAATCAACTCATGAAACTCTAGCCACTAAGTTTAATTTCATTGCAAATGAAAATATAATTCTTAAAGAATGCAATGAAACTTTGAGATTAGAAAATACTAGTTTGCTTCATGAAAAATGTGATGTCATGTTAGAAGTACATAAGTTAAAATCTATGATAAATAATCATGTTTATCCTACTTCTAGTAGCAATGCTTGTATGCACAATGATGAGTTGAATCAAATGAGTAAATGAATATCTACCTTAGATTCAACACTAAATACTTGTATTGCAAATAATAAAAAGCTTATGAACTTGTGTGCTAAATACAATGTTAATTCTTCTAAGAAACCTATTCACTATACACACATGTATGACAAAATTCACAAATGTTCTATTTGCGGTCTTAAAGGCCATTTAGCTCAATTTTGTCATAATGCACAAAAAATTGACAAGCCTATTCATGATTAAGCATCCCATCAAGTTTCTTCATCTCATACACATGTACACACACATAGTGTAAATCATAAACATGCTCATGTGTATAAATGTGATTATTGTGGTCGTTTTGGTCATTTGGCCATGTTTTATTTCGATTTGAAAAGAAATTCTCGTTTGCAAAATAATTACAAAGAAAAATCTATTTTTACAAATGAACCACGTGCATTTCATTTTAGTCAACGCAAACCATTTAAACCTCTACATTGCACAAATTGCAATCGTATGGGTCATGTTTACAATTTTTGGTTTGATCGTATCGGTGTACAAAATACTCCCAAGCGGATTCATAACCCTAGGGCCTTGGATTTAAATGATAGGGGTCATGTCCTAAATTTTAGTGGTACCAAAATGATTTGGGTACCAAAATGAGTTTTGTAACTATCTGTTGGCCTTCTTGTTTTGATGACGTTAACAAACAATTTACTTCTAATGTTGTTTGTCTAGTGTTTATGTTTTCGTATTTATTCTAGGCAAACAACGAATTGGAGGATGGATGGAATTACGCCTACACGATCATATCCAATGGAGGTTGGTGGAATAGTGGAGTGAAGCCTTGCAATTCAAAGTTAAAGATCAAGTTCAAGCTTCATCCGCGAGATTACCAAGAAGAGCTTATTGAAGATCAAGATCTAGCTTGGGTAACTTAGTTTAGGTTTTATATTATGTGTGTTATATACTCTAAGCTCAATATCATATACACACAAATTTTATTGGTTTCCTTGTATATATATGTAGTCACATATATATACAACACAAGTTTTGGTTTTTATGTTTATAAATATGAAATTACATGTTTCATATTTGTTATTGTGATTTGGTTTATCTACTTAGATATGAAACAAATATATTTTCATATACATACTCATATGTTTTATTTTCTATTGTATTTGTGAAAATATCATATTCTTAGTTTTTAGACTTAACAACAATCATATATATATATTTTATTAAGTCTACAAAATCGTTGTGCAAAGTTTCAAAACATGGTTTAGCCAAAATGTCAAAAATTCATATGCTTACATTTTCGTGTTTTGGACTATTTTGTAAAATGATGATATTTTTCATTTGGGAAGTCCATTTTGGAAACCAGTTATTGTAGCATGTTTATTATAATATCTATAATCATTCCCCAAAGTTTTATATTTTTTGGAATTTATTTGATATTTTTAAACAGGGTTTTAAAATTAGAAAAATAGTTTTCAAAATTATATTTTCATATATCAGTTCTCGGTCGACCGCACCTATGTTCATTCATCAGTGGGCAGCAGAGAGTTTGTCGGTCGACCGTCGTGGTCGACCGAGTGCTCAAAATTTCCATCGGTCGACCGCACCGGTCGACCGAAGAAGTCTCCGCTCGTTTTCTCAGATTGGGATCTGGATCGCGGTCGACCGTGAATTTTTTTGGTTGACCGCCGCTCAGTCAGATACTTTCCAACGGCTAGTTTTGTTACCGTTGGCTGGGGCTGTTTTTGTCATTTGGTTAGGGGCTTTGCTAAGATTTTGAGTGGGTATAAATACCCTATTGCTGTTCTCTTTCAAGCCATCCAAGTGAGTTTTTAAACAAGTTTAAAAGAGTTTTAACAAGGGTTTTAGTTTTAGTTTAAGTGTGTTTAAGAAGCTTTTAAGCATTTGGAAGTTTGAGTTTGAGAAATCAATTTCATAAGAGCTTGAGGAGATCATTTATTGGTGTTTGGGCATCCAACTATTCTCCTTCTACCTCTTGATCTATTGGGAAGTTTTCTAACTCTTTTCTCTAGCAATTTTATTATTGATTTTCATATTCTTATTATTGCTAGTTTGCTATTTGAGTTAGATTTGATTTTATCTCATTGTTACACACACCCAATTGAGCTTATTGTATTTGCATTCATAATATTTTTGGGTTGGTGAGAGTTGTGACAATTGAGTGTGAGCTTTCATTGTGTTCTCATCCATAGTAGAGAACAAACATTTATTGCATTGAGCCTTATTGTGAGATTCACTTTGTAATACACTTGTACACCGAGAGAAGTGTGTGGCGAGAGTCGGGGATCGTCCCAAGAGGAGTGGCATCGGTTGACAAACCTAGGGAGAGTTTGTAACCGAGCACTTGAGGGAGACACGTCTAGTTCAACACTTGAGAGGGTGTAGAGTGGGATTGCAAGAGTGGTGATTGTAAAGTTTTCGGTTAGCTAGAAAACCGAGTGTGAGGTGTAAACGTTATTCGGGTGAACGTAGAAAACCCGGTTGTGATAGTGGATTTCTCCCCGAGAGTGGGGAGCAGAGACGTAGGACGGAAGGTCCGAACTCCGTGATCATATTGTGTGTTTGCATTGTTTATTTTTCACTATCACATTTGTAGTTTGATTATATCACCTTTGTGTTAGTTTATATATCCTTACACATATATTGCTTATATCTCATTGCTAGGATATTTCTTGTTGTTCATATTGCTTATCCTAGCTCATATATCTTGTTGTATTTCATACTTGCTAGGATAGCATGCTAATTAATTTTAATTGGCATATAATCGGATTAGATTAGCATAAGACCCTAATCACCCCCCCTTCTAGGTTCTAACAATTGGTATCAGAGCTTGGTGCTCTTTGATTTAAGGTCTAACCACCTTGAGTTAAAGATCCAAGTTATCTTATTTGTGCTAATCTAGTTATAATTACTTTTGTCTTGCTTGCATATTTTCACATATATATCATGAATATGAATATATTTCATTTAGGCTATGAATCAAATGTTGCTCCTAAATTTATTAATTTTCCCTATGCTCAATGAGCTTCTAGATTTAAACTATTAGTTGAATCTAGAAATATCAACTTATGGGAAGTTATTGATTGTGCTTATATTGTGCCCACATTGGAGAAATCTAAGTGGAGCGATCATGATAATAAAATGTTTACTATGAACAAGCTTTTGTTAGAATTTTTGTTTAATGCGTTTGACTCATCCTTTTCTAACAAATTTGTTTATTTTTATAGTGCTTACAAACTTTGGATATTTATTGAAGCACATCAAGGGGACTTGGAGGAAATCCGACAAGCTTTAGAGGATTTTTCTTCAAGTTCATGTGGAGCATCATGCACACGGCCACAAGAGGATAACTCTTGTGTATTAAGCGATTCTGATTCTGAAAGTGAATTAACTATTCATGAACTCGCTTGTGCATATGATAGATTAATGCATGCTTATACAGCATTGCAAAATAATTTTATAGATCTAAAAAGCAAGCATAAGTTTAAAATCCGATCATGAGTCGCTAGCTTCCAAACTTGATATTGTTGTTAAAGAGAATGCTATCTTGAAAGAAAACAATGAGTTATTAAGTTTGGAAAATAATAACATGTCTTCATCTATTGCTAGCTTAACTCATACTAATAATGATGCCATGATAGAAGTAGAAACTATTAGAAATGAGTTTAGTTCTTTTAGAAATGATCATGTTTCATCTACTTCTATTTCCAATGCTTGTATACATAATGATAAGTTGAATCATATGAAAAACCACATATCTTGTTTTGATTCAGCATTAAACACATGCATTGATAATCATAAGAAACTTATGGACAAGTGTGCTAAATCTAGTGCTACACCTTATGCACACTTGTATAGCAAAGTTTACAAGTGTTCAATTTGTGGTCGTAAAGTCCATTTAGCTAAATTTTTCTATGATGCACACAAATATAAAAATGTCAATGCTCCTTGTGCATCTCATCAAGTCTCTTCATCACATGTACACACACATGCACCCATTGTTCATCATAAGCATGCAAATGCGTATCATTGTGATTTTTGTGGTAGAGTTGGTCACTTAGCTAAGTTTTGTTTTGAATTGCGAAAAGTTTCTAAATCGCAAAATATTTCAAGTAGACCAACATTGTTTCAAAATGTTTCTCATTTGCAAAATAATCTTAAAAGACCATCTTTATTTACAAATGTTCCTCGTGCACATCCACATGGTAAACATAACCAAATGCATCCTCTTCATTGTACTTATTGCAATCGAATGAGTCATTTACATAATTATTCTTATGACCGGACCCGTGCACTAAATGCGCCCAAATGGGTTCATAATCCTAGGGCTTTGAGCTTGAATGATAGGGGTCATGTCCCTAAACCTTTTGGTACCAAGAATACTTTGGTACCAAAACAAATTTAATTTTAAACCAAGAATTTTAGTGTTTTTATAATTTTTTTTTGGGTTTTGAAAAATGTATCTTAAACTTTTATGAAAACAATTTCTTTTATTGATCAAATTCTTTTGTTTTCATGATTATTAATTTTGTTTTGATGAGAGGTTTGTATTTATATAACCCTCCGGGTTTATTGGGTGTTTATTCTCAAATCATGTTTACCGGATGCTTAAATGTTTTTATGGGTTGTTACTAGCTCAAGAGCTAGATATAGTTGCCTCTCTTGATTTTTGAAAATCAATGATGGTTTAGTTTTATACTCTTAAAAATAATTTTTTTAAATCCATAGTTCATAATTCTTGTATGTTACTTTTGAACTATGAAAATTTTGCTTTGATTTGTTCTTTTAAATTCATTATATAAGCACAAATAGATGATTCAAATTTCAAATATGCTTTATAATGCATTCTATTAGTGGTTTGATCAAGTCCTCAAAGAAAGTATTCTTTTTGATCAAACATCGTTTTTGGATTCAATCTTTGATTTATGATTTCATTTGAGTGATTTGTTTTCTTTTGAAAACTTTTTTCATGGTTCTCATGTTCCCTCATTCTTTTGCTTTCATAAATTTATTCATACATGGTTTTTATACTTGAGAAATGAGATACTATGTTCACTTTGATATATTTATATATGCGCTCATTGTCCTTATGTATGTGAGTTGTGTTTAGCATATTTTCCATCTATGCTTGCTCACATATGTTTGTCATGATCTTCATTTCATATTTTCTCTATGGCATTTTGATAGGGGGAGCAATCCTCATATATATATATTTTTTATACTCACCCATGCTTATTGATAGGGGGAGCTTTCGCTCTCTTAATTCTTTTGGTTCCCCTTTTTGATGTTGTCAAAGGGGGGGGGGGAAATATTGTGAGTATATTCTTTCTTGTTTATATGCATGATATATTATACTTTGTATATTCATTTTTTTTCATACATATATCTTTTTTGTAAATTGTTTGTCATCATCAAAAAGGGGGAGATTGTTGGCCTTCTTGTTTTGATGATGTTTAACAAACAATTTACATCTAATAATGTTTGTCTAGTGTTTGTGTTTTCGTATTTATTCTAGGCAAACAACGAATTGGAGGATGGATGGAATTGCGCCTACACGATCATATCCAATAGAGGTTGGTGGAATAGTGGAGTGAAGCCTTGCAATTCAAAGTTAAAGATCAAGTTCAAGCTTCATCCGCGAGATTACCAAGAACAGCTTATTAAAGATCAAGATCTAGCTTGGGTAACTTAGTTTAGGTTTTATATTATGTGTGTTATATACTCTAAGCTCAATATCATATACACACACATTTTATTGGTTTCCTTGTATATATATATAGTCACATATATATACAACACAAGTTTTGGTTTTCATGTTTATAAATATGAAATTACATATTTCATATTTATTATTGTGATTTGGTTTATCTACTTAGATATGAAACAAATATATTTTCATATACATACTCATATGTTTCCTTTTCTATTGTATTTGTGAAAATATCATATTCTTAGTTTTTAGACTTAACAACAATCATATACATATTTTATTAAGTCTACAAAATCATTGTGCAATGTTTCTAAACATGGTTTAGCCAAAATGTCAAAAATTCATATACTTACATTTTCGTGTTTTGGACTATTTTGTAAAATGATGATATTTTTCATTTGGGAAGTCCTTTTTGGAAACCAGTCATTGTAGCATGTTTATTATCATGTCTACAATCATTCCCCAAAGTTTTATATTTTTTAGAATTTATTTGATATTTTTAAACAGGGTTTAAAAATCAGAAAAATAGTTTTCAAAATCAGATTTTTATATATCAGTTCTCGGTCGACCGCACCGGTCGACCGCACCTATGTTCATTCGTCAGTGGATAGCAGAGAGTTTGTCGGTCGACCGCCGTGGTCGAACGAGAGCTCAAAATTTCCATCGGTCGACCGCACCGGTCGACCGAAGAAGTCTCTGCTCGTTTTCTCAGATTAGGATCTGGATCGCAGTCGACCGTGAATTTTTTCGGTCGACCGCCGCTCAGTCAGATTCATTCCAACGGCTAGTTTTGTTACCATTGGTTGGGGCTGTTTTTGTCATTTGGTTGGGGTTTTTGCTAAGATTTTGAGTTGGTATAAATACTCTATTGCTGTTCTCTTTCAAGCCATCCAAGAGAGTTTTTAACCAAGTTTAAAAGAGTTTTAACAAGGGTTTTAGTTTTGGTTTAAATGTGTTTAAGAAGTTTTTAAGCATTTGGAAGTTTGAGTTTGAGAAATCAATTTCACAAGAGCTTGAGGAGATCATCTATTGGTGTTTGGGCATCCAACTATTCTCCTTGTACCTCTTGATCTATTGAGAAGTTTTCTAACTCTTTTCTCTAGTAATTTTATTATTGATTTTCATATTCTTATTATTGCTAGTTTGCTATTTGAGTTAGATTTGATTTTATCTCATTGTTACACACACCCAATTGAGCTTATTGTATTTGCATTCATAATATTTTTGGGTTGGTGAGAGGTGTGACAATTGAGTGTGAGCTTTCATTGTGTTCTCATCCATAGTAGAGAACAAACATTTATTGTATTGAGCCTTATTGTGAGATTCACTTTGTAATATACTTGTACACCGAGAGAAGTGTGTGGGGAGAGTCGGGGATCGTCCCAACAGGAGTGGCGTCGGTTGATGAACCTAGGGAGAGGTTGTAACCGAGCACTTGAGGGAGACACGTCTAGTTCAACACTAGAGAGGGTGTAGAGTGGGATTGCTAGAGTGGTGATTGTAAAGTTTTCGGTTAGCTAAAAAACCGAGTGTGAGGTGTAAACGTTATTCGGATGATCGTAGAAAACCCGGTTGTGATAGTGGATTTCTCCCCGAGAGTGGGGAGCAGAGACGTAGGACGGAAGGTCCGAACTCCGTGATCATATTGTGTGTTTGCATTGTTTATTTTTCACTATCACATTTATAGTTTGATTATATCACCTTTGTGTTAGTTTATATATCCTTGCACATATATTGCTTATATCTCATTGCTAGGATATTTCTGGTTGTTCATATTGCTTATCCTAGCTCATATATCTTGTTGTATTTCATACTTGCTAGGATAGCTTGTTAATTAATTTTAATTGGCATAAAATCGGATTAGATTAGCATAAGACCCTAATCACCCACCCTCTGGGGTCTAACACTATCGTTGTGATTTTTTTTTGTTTTATAGTTGTTTTTGAGTTTTAATGGTGATTTAGTTTTTATTAAGCTAAAATAAGATATTTTCGTGACTTGATAGCTAAACGAGTTTTATACATATGTAATATCTCTTAAAAACAAAATTTTATTAAGGAGCAAAATGTAAACTTTCACAAAATCCTAACTTTTCATTACCCGTGCCTTTTCTTCGCGGTCGACAGCCACGGTCGACCGTCAAAGTTTCTGGAAGTTGTTACGGTCGACCGCCACGATCGACCGCAAGAAATTTTTCAGTGTCGATTTTGTTTTGACTTCGGGTTTCGGTTATTTTTTGGATACTCTTCAAAACCCGCTTCTACCACCACTATTGATCTTATTCCTGCTCAGATCCAGACCATTCTTCTTCTTCTCAATACACCCGACTCCTCAAATTTCCCTTCATTCGAAAATTTTTTCCCCCAAATCTGAAAATTCTCCCACGGTCGCCCGTCATCCATCGTCGTTCAACTACGGTTCTCATTCTCTCTCATTTGGAAATCTCGTTGGGTAATCTTTCCTATCTCACTTTTGTGGTCTATTTCTTTTTCTAGGGTTTTTAATTTCTGTCTAAATTCATATCTATTCAAACCATAATTGATCATATCTGTCACAATGCCTCCTAAGAAGAGATCTAAGCCTGAGTCTGGTTCCTCATCTTCCATTGCCTCCCATTATGAGGATTTTCTACTGTTCAAACCCCTAATTAAAAGAATATAGGGAGCTTTGTATGTTGAAAATTCTATCTAGTAGATATATTAAATACGAGGAATTAGTTATGTATGATATTCATAATCTTCTGTATGCTGTTGGTTTGCATAATCTGCTTGATGTGGAACGTAAAGTTCCGTATTATCCTTTTCTTGTTTATCTATTTTATGCAAACCTATCGGTTTCATCTACTGCTGATGGTCTCCAAACCATCACTACATTGGTTAAGAACATTCAGATTTTATTTTCTGCCGACGAGCTTGCGGGAATCCTTAAGATCCTGTCAAGTGACGTCGAGCTCATGTCTATCGAACACACCGATCAGGCTGTGAACGATTCTATGTTTAAACCCGGTTGCACCTATCCTATGAACAACAAATCACTCAATCCCACCACTAAAATCATAGCTCGTATTGTTGCTCAAAATCTTATTCCAAAAACCGATAGCTTTGACCACTTTGCCCCTGATAAGGTTAATGCTGTTTATGCAATCTTTACCAAAATAAAAGTCAATTGGGCAAATGTTTTTTCTTAAGAACATGGCATGCAAGCATTACAAATTTCTTCCTTTTGGCAGCTTCATCACCCTTATTCTTTAACACTTCGGTGTTGCTCTAACCAATGAACCCAAAGTTGATCCGGGTAAGGACTACTTTGATAGAGTCTCTCTCTCCCGTATGCAAATTTTTGGCTCCTTATCTGATCCTGCTAAGCCATCATCTTCCCGTTCTCGGTCTAGAGCTTCCACCTCCTCCACTTCTGATATTTGTGCCCGATTGGATCGTCTTGAGACTCAGGTCTCAATTATTCAGAAAGACGTTAGGACCATTCTCAATTATCAGCGTCAGTCTCTTGGGATTCCGAATCCATCTTCCAATTCTGATTCTGGTTCTGATGAGGGCTCTGATGAAGGATCTGCTTCTGGCTTTGGTTCGGGATCTGGCTCCGGATCTGATGATGGTGGTGATTGACTTTGTTGATTATTGGATTTTATGCTTTGTTGAACTAGAACTTGATACTTATGTTTTATTTTGAGTTATAATAACTCTATGGTTTGTGTGGAAAACAATGTGATTTTGTGGGACTACTTCAGTTTATTGTAATAGCTTATCTTTTTTATGTTTGTTAGTTCCCCTGAACAATGTATAGTGAAAACAATATTTATGCTTTGCTTTGTGAAGCAAATATTTATGTGGTATTGTCATAACTTTGTTACTAATGATGCTCTATGCTTGCTTAAGCTCTAAATTTCAAATATTTTTGGTTGTGTATGAACGGTTATGGTTGTTTAGCTCCTACATATATATGGTCCTTGTATGCAAATTGTCAGGGGGAGCTTTAACCATATCTCCGTTTATTATCTATGCATGAATGTAGGGGGAGCGTTGCTCCTACTTTATTTTTTTTCTTTCCCTTTTTGATGTTGTTAAAGGGGGAGAATTATTGGTTTAATTTATGTGGGTTAATGTTGATGGAAAGATGTGTAATATTATGTATGTGGTCATATGTGGTTTGTTCACATGTAACTACATAATCTTTTTCCATCATTCAACTAAAATTTCATAATTTCATATCATTAAATAAATTGTTTGCCATCATCAAAAAGGGGGAGATTGTTGGCCCTTTGGTTTTGAAGATGTTTTGTCAAACAATTTATATCTAATATATTTTCTAGTCTTTGTATTTTTGTTTTTATCTTTACAGGTAATTCAACACACGGCAATCAAGAGTTAAAGATTCAAGTTCATGTGTGTGCATTCACCTAGGTATAAGTTTAGTTTGCTTACATATATCGTATGTTTATATGTAAGCTTAATATATGTACACTTAACACAATTTTGACGTTTTCTATCAAATAAATGATTTCTCATCAAACTTTGCTACAATAGCTTTTATTTCATGTTTACAGCTCATTCACACTTCTTTATATACATATAATATATGCATGTTACATATATACGTATTAACAAATCATATCTCAATTTTTATGTTCACGAAAATATAGGTTTTCTGAATACTTTTCAAAATTAGGGAGTTTTCACAAACAAAAATTGATTTTCTAAAAATTCCTTTTCAAGCATGTTTATTTCATCATTTAGAGACTTTCTCCAAAGTTTTACAATTTTTGGAATTGATTTGATATTTTTAATGTATTTTTAAAATTAGCCCAAAACCTGTCATATGCCATGTATCAGTTTGCGGTCGACCGCCACGGTCGACCGCCAGCAGCAAACTTTCTTAGTATGGCTCTTATGTGCTCGCGGTCGACCTTGATGGTCGACCGTGAATCTATCCAGAGACTTTCGCTGTCGACCGACAGCTTTCAAACCCTAATCTCAGCCTTTTTGTGCCTCGCGGTCGACCGCGAGATTTCCACGGTCGACCACCGATCTCATCATTGCCTTTTAACGGCTATTTTCTGTAACGGCTGTCTGAGGCTATTTTAGTCTTTTCAAGTTGGTTTTGGCTGATATTTTGAGTGGGTATAAATACCCCATTGCTGTTCTCTTTTAAGAGACCAAGTTTTGTTTTACAGTAAAGTTTTTAATAAAATCTTAAGTGTGTTTAAAGAGCTGTTTAAGCTGATTCTGATCATCTATTTTAAAAGAAGTCTGCTACAACAAGAAGAGGCCTTTTATTTCAACTGAGGATCCTATCCTCATCATCCTCTACTGTTCTTCTTGTTTATTGAGAAGTGTTCCTAACTCATCTTTTTATATAGCTTATAATTTCATTTTCATATCTTAGCTATATTTATTGAGTTATACTTTTTCATTCACTGTTATCACACACACTGTATTGAGCTTAATATTCCATACTATATATTATGGGTTGTAGTGTATGATTTAGTGAGTGTGAGCTTCATTTGCGTTCTCATTTGTTGTTAAGAACAAACCATTGTATTTAACCTTTATTTGTGAGTATCACTTGTAATACACTTGTACAACGAGAGAAGGGTGAGGCGAGAGACGGGGTCGAATCCAATAGGAGTGGCGTCGGTTGATGAACCTAGGGAGAGGTTGCATCCGAGCACTTGAGGAGGAGGACACGAGCTAGGTTCCTACACTTAGTGTGTAAAGTGTGATTGCATAGTGTTTGTTATGTGAGAGTTTTCGGTAAGCTTGTAAACCGAGTGTGTAGAAGTTTCGGCTTCCAAACCGGATAGTGATAGTGAAGATCTCCTTGAGGTGAGGAGCGGGGACGTAGGTTGTGGTGACCGAACCTCGTAAACATATCGTTTGTTTGTGTTTTGCTTAGTGTACTTTTTATTTATGCTTATTCATATCATTCTTGCTCATATCTATCTTATATCATTCTTGCAAGAACAAATTAATCAATATTATTTTAATTAGAATTTAATCGGGATTAGATAAGCATAAGACCCTAATCACCCCCCACTAGGGTCTAACAATCTCATCACTCTTAGTTAGTTCGATTTTAGGCCAGAGATGGGTGAAAACATCGCATACTTGGGAGCTTTATCAGTGTAGCCATCTTGGAGGGACAGAGTAGTAAGAGCTCAGTTAGAGGACTCTTGGATTCAAATCCGAAAAGAAGAGACTTCCAAAGAGCCCAAGGATGATTGGACCATTAGAGAAGATGGAGGCCTTCCGATGAAGGGTCGATTAGTCATGCCAGCTAGTGTGGAACTGAAGAGGGAGTTGTTTGATGAAGCATATCGTACTCGATATACAATGCATCCAGGAACCACTAAGATGTACAAGGACTTGAGGAGACACTTTTAGTGGAGTAGTATGCGTAGAGATATTACAGAGTATGTAGCTAAGTGTTTTACCTATCAACAGGTAAAGGTAGAGCACTAGAGACCTGCAGGTATACTTCACCCTTTACCAATTCTATAATGGAAGTGGGCGGACATTTCTATAGACTTTATTGTGAGGTTGCCGAAGTCGGAGAAGGGGAACGATTCAGTTTGGGTGATAGTGGATCAATTGACTAAGTCGGCACATTTTATTCTAGTGAGGACTACGTATACCACTGAGACCTATGCGAGGATATTTATCCTGGAGATAGTTCGACTTCACGGAGTTCCAAATACGATTGTATCAGATCGGGGTTCAAGTTTCACCTTACATTTTTGGAGGAGTTTCTAAGATTCAATCGGCAACAGATTATTGCACAGCAGTGTATTTCACCCTCAAACAGACGGTCAGACAGAAAGAGTGAACCAGATATTAGAGGACATGTTGCGTACTTGTATTATTAATTTTCAAGGCAGGTGGGAGGACCATATTCCAAATAGAGTTTGCTTGTAACAATTGTTATCAAGCGACGATTGGTATGGTTCCGTATGAGGTATTGTATAGGAGGCCCTATAGATCCCCTATATATAAGGCAGAGCCGGAGGATAGCTTATTTCTTGGACCAGAGCTTGTAGAGGCAGACTACCGAAAAGGTAGCATTGATTAGGGAGCGTATTCTAGCCGCTCAGAGTCGGCAGAAGAGCTACTTAGATCATAGGCGATGACCTTTAGAGTTTCAGGTGGGATATTATATCATGCTAAAGGTATCGCCGATGAAGGGTGTGTAGCGATTTGGTAGACGGGAAAAGCTTGCCCCGAGATATATTAGCCCTTTTCAGATTATTGAGCGTATTGGAGTTGTTTCTTATAGACTAGATCTTCCAGCATCGATGTTTAGTGTGCACGACGTATTTCATGTTTCTATGCTCAAGAAGCACTTGCATAATGAGGAAAGACAGCGAGTATTGGATGCTCCTGAGGTTGAACTTCAGGACGATTTAACTACAATTGAGATTCTAGTTTGCATACTTTCTAGAGAAAACAAGAAACTTAGACATAAGGTGATTACTTTGGTGAAAGTCTAATGGAACAGGAGAGGATCTGAGGAGATTTCTTGGGAGCATGAGGAGGATAAGTGTTGCGAATATCCACACCTATTTGAACAGGTAAATTGTTTGGATTATATTTTCCCTATGGTTTATGATGATTTTGGGATAGTTATATTTATTTTTAACACTAGAATGGGAGTATTGTCACTTAGTCCCTAATCATTTGGAATACATGGTTTATACATGGGAGGTTCCTTGTTTGGATTTTTTGCCCGACGTACTAATTCCATTTAGTTAGGGATTTAAGGTGCGAATATTTGCATTCTAGATTGTTAACTTTAGATAGCACTATGTTCATATCTGGAAATTTAGACTATGAGATGAGTATGTGAGAATTTAATTACTCCCGACGTGCTTTTCTCATATTATTAACTTTCCAGATACAATTTCAGAATTTCGAGGATGAAATTCTTTTAAGGGGGGAAGAATGTAAAACCACATAAAATAAAGTGAATAAGTTTTTATTATGAAATATATATTTATATCATTGATAAATGTAATAGCAAGTGTTTGGGGATCAAACAAGTGAATATATGTGAGAGAATTTTAGTGGAAAAGACCAGCACACAATCAATCATACACAAACAGGAATTTTCATGTCCGCTCGACCACGCCATAGTGACGGTCGACCGCAGGGCATGCAGGCGAGCAGAAAGGCGTCTGCTTCTTGCACGGTCGACTGCGACATAGCGGCGGTCGACCGTCGAGCGGATTTTGGGTTTTTCCAGGTTCGGGTCATGTTGGGTTTTGGGTTGGGTTTATTGGTTTATATATATAGTTTTATGCCCGAGAGACCCTCGCTTTCATCAGTTTAAACACTAGCAGTCCTCTCCTTCCCTCTTGCAAACCCTAACCCCTTTTTCTTCGTATTTCCGACGGATTTTGGAGAGTTTTAGAGGGATCCGGCGGCGTTCAGCGAAGGGGAATCTTTTTCAGCATCCTTAAGAGTTTGTCAACACCCCTCAGGCGAGTTTCATCTCGCTCAACCCTATACCATGCTTTTAAACTTGTTTTCTAATGTTTTCTTATGATTTGTAAGCCTAAAATGCTATTTTATGTATAAAGATAGATCTTTATATTGTATATTACAAGAAGAACAAATTTTTTAGTTAATAAAGATCACCCACGAATTTCTTAATGTAGATCAAGATCTGAATATATTTGTTTAGTAAGAGTTTGAAAGAAAAATATTTATTTTTGAAGGTTTCGATATGAATATGCATGTTTAAAACGTTTCGATTTGTCTATAGCAATTAGACTATTCTTCATATGTTTAGATATGCTAAATTACTCATATAAGGTTTCCAATATGCAAGATTAATATATAAAAGTTTGTGTATCATCTTTCGCAGAACAGAAAACCCTGTAGGAAGTTTTCTGTTCTTGCGATGTCGACCGCGGATATGCGACGGTCGACCGCTGGGCGGGCAGCTAAGCAGAAACTTTCTGCTCACTACGTAGTCAACCGTAGAAATTCGACGGTCGACTGTGGGATATATTTGTGCATGTGCACATTGTTTGCGTGCAGTTGTGTGACTAGCGAAACACCTAGGTTATTTAGGTTTGTTGTACATTGAGATTGGTGTACATTAGTTGACTATTTGACATGAGTCTTAGATTTATTTGTTCGCGGTGAAAATCGTTGCTTTCTTCATTGATTCCATTGCTATCTCAAATAACTATTTTTTGGTTACAAAGATCCGGTCTTTTTATAAGATCCGGTTATAATGAAAATCAAATGAAAGAAAAGAAAAATTACAACTTTTTCCCCTTGTTTGTCAAACAAATCACGAGCTCCTGTTTTGCGGTCGCTCGCTTGCGTGGGGTCTTCGCCTGCGCCGGGGTTTATCCGTTGACCACCGCGAGATCTAGATCTGGTCGGATCTACGCAGTACGACGGGTATTATTTCACCAAGGAAATAATAGCCGGGGGGGATTAGTTCACTAAGGAAATAATCGCCCTATTCTCGGGATCAAAGACCAAGCTTTGATCCGGAGTATGCCTGCGTAGATCTGAGATCCGGTTCCTTTCGAACTCTTGCCTTATTTGGCATTGACGATCGTTGAGCACCGGATCTGGATGAGCAAGTCTTCAAAGTCCCAAAGCTTGAATCTTTTTTAGATCTAAGCTTCGAATCCAGCAGAGTTTCGCCTCCAAATTTTCCAATGTTTGACAAATAAACACCCCTAGCCTATTTATAGGCACCCAGATCTGTGCCTGGGCACAGATCTGGGCTGGTGGCTCGGCGACCGAGCCACCCATTTTGGGGTGGCTCGGCCACCGAGCCACCTTCGGGTGACTCGGTTTTGGCCGGGTCTCTTTTGGTGTTGGTTTTTCCGCCGTTGCATCCGTTTTCCGGTTCTGTAGTTGACTTATCCGGACTTGATTCATTGACCTGATTTGGCAGTAAATCCGGATCCTGATTTGTCAGTAAATCCACTTCTGAGTTTGAGTCCGAAACTGATCTTGATTCGTCCGAGTCCGCTCTTGGTTGGATGACTCGTTGATTTACTAAACCGTTGGCTTGATTCCGCACGCGAGTGGATTTATTCCGTTGTTTGCATGCGGTTCGTCAGCCTCGTAGCTTCGTTAATCTGCTTCGTCGCCTATCGCTTGGCTTCGGTGTTGTGGACTAACGATCGTGTTTGCGTACGTCGCCCGATGGTTGGTTTGTCGAATTGACGTCATCGAACTGTGTTAAAGGACCTATAGGCAGTTTTATACGCCTACAGATATCCCCTCCAAAGTATTTCAGCCTCATTCTTTTATAGAAGAGTCTGGAATACTTTGGATATGATTCTCCCATCCTTCAATTGGTTATGACGGGATATTTGGAATGGCTTCTATTCTTGATTCCTTCAGTCCTCCAGGCTATTCGGTGCTTTGTTGAATGTCTGTAAGGGTTCCGGTACTGCATTCATTGTCTGACCGTCTGTCGGAATTTTGAATTTGAAGTCGATTCTCGATTTCCTGACTTTTTAGCTCGAGTTTGTTGTTTCAACATAGAACTGACCATTGATTGTCGGTGTTGAATCTTCATTTACAACGCGTTGTCTGGCGTTTGAGCTTCCTTGTGACGCGTTGTCCGGTGTCCAAGCTTCATTGCGACGCGTTGTCCGGCGTCCAGGCTTCGCTATGACGCGTTGTCCGGCGTCCGATATAGTTTATACTCGTACGTCTTCTGGAGTATACACAGTTTAAGCTCTTAAGGAATTAAAGCGTGGCAGATACTTGAGTCACGAGACCAATCTATAGAATAGATGCGTCGATGACTCGTATCTATAGAATTTTTGGCAAATTCTCAGCCATCAACGGGTTTGATGAGTCTTTACTGACTACCGTTTGAGTCGAGCTAGCATGCGGATTGTTTAAGTCCGTTCCGCATGTGACGTTAAGCTAAAAGAGTTAACCCTTTTAGTGCTACGATATTGAATACGTAGACTTCGTCTTTCTCCTGTGAAAAGACTAAACAGCAACGTGTATGAGACGTTGACTTAGGATTTTTGGCAAATCCTCAGCCCTCAACGGATTTGACATGCTCTTACTGATTACCGTTTGAATCGGGATTACACGCGGATTGTTTTAATCCGTTCCACATGTGACGTTGTGCTAAAGGAATGAACTCCCTTAGACTTTATGCTATGATGTTGAATACATAGGCTTTACCATTTGTTACGGGAATAGACTACCCGGCGACGCGTGTTAGGCGTTGACTTTAGGATTTTTGGCTAACCCCCAGCCTTAAACGGATTTGATTAGCCTTTACCGACTACCGTTTGAGTCGGGCTAGCATGCGGATTGTCTAAATCCGTCCCGCATGTGACGTTGTGCTAACGGAATGAACTCCCTAAGACTTTGTGCTACGACTTCGAATACGTAGACTTCGCCATTGTTATGTGAATAGGCTACCCAGCAACGTGTATTAGACGTTGACTTATCCCTACTTAGGCTTCGGGATAAAGGTCCCCAGAATCAGGTTCTGGTATCTCTTTCTACGGGTAAAGACTAAACCGGCGACGCATGTTAGGCGTCAGCATATCCTTTCTTAGGATTCAGGATGAAATTCCCCATGCGTGTAAGGCATGGATTTTGGTGTTATTAATAACAACCTGCCACAATGTTGAATATGTGGGCGGGTGTTCTTTTTAATGGTTAAGAACTAACCGGCGGCGCGTGTTAGGCGCAGACTTATCCCTGCTTAGGTTTCAGGATAAAATACCCCATAATCAAACTCTGGTGTCTTCTTCTACGGAGAAAGATTAAACCGGCAGCGCGTGTTAGGCACAGACTTATCCCTGCTTAGGATTCGGGATAAACTTCCTAGGATGAATCCTAGATTGATAAATTTTAGAAAAAGATCGGTGCGGGAAAGGAAGAATTTTATATTCTATTTCCCGGTCTTCTTTTAGGGTGAAGGTGAACCCGAATACAAGGAAGGAAGAATTTTATATTCTATTCCTTGATTCTGGAAAGGAAAAATTTTATATTCTATTTCCAGCGCAAAAGAAACTAGAAGTGGGATCTCCACTTTGAGAATCTGGAAGATCTAGATAAACTTACCTTTTATAGGATTGGTTATCTGATCGAAAGATGAGTTCTTCATTTATCGAAGTGAAATTTCAACTTCGGTTATAACCATGAGAAGGTTTAACCAAAGAGAAAAGAAAGGGAGTTTTTTCGTTTATCGAAAGGGGACTCCGAACTGAAAGTAGACCTCTTGTTCATGGAAAGAGTCAAGAGGGCCAGAAGAATATTTTTGGTGGACTCACTGTCAATTGAAATTGATCAGTGAGGGATTTTGGTGGTGTAAAATGATTTTGGGTTATCCTCTAGAACATTAAGTGTAATATTCTTCAAGAAACTTCCCGGTAAATGGGTTATCCTGAATGTACTAGGGATAGTACTTTTTCAGGAACTTCCCATTTATTGGCATTAATTGCCTAGTGCCTTCTTGAGTAATTAGGCGATATGCGCCGTTTGAGTAGACTGTGTCTATCACAAACGGCCCTTCCCATTTGGGTTCAAATTTACCTTTCTTCTTAGAGTTGAGAATTATCGGTCGGCGAGCAGCGAGGACCAGATCTCCTTCCTTAAAGCTTCTCTGTCGGACTCTTTTGTTAAAAGCCCTAGATATTCTGGCTTGATAAAACTCAATGTGTTGTTGAGCTTCCAAGCACCTTTCATCTAACATTTCGAGTTCTTCGAGACGTTTCTGATGTTGTTCTTCCATCGTCATCTCCGTTGCGAGAGCAATCCGAAGGTACGGGATTTGGATTTCCAATGGTAGCACAGCTTCACATCCGTATACCAACGAATATGGGGTAGCTCCTGTAGGTATGCATATGGTGGTACGATAAGCCCAGAGTGCTTCACCGAGTTTATCGTCCTAGTCTCGTTTATTGGTCTTCACGAGCTTTGACAGGATCTTAATGATCGTCTTGTTAAAAGCCTCAGCTAATCCATTCGCAGCGGGATAATAAGCTGTTGACGAAAGCGTTGCTTATGAATTGTGGACTGTTGTCATGAATGATCCGTCTTGGCACGCCGTGTCAGTATATGACATGATGCTTGATGAAATTGATGACGCTGTTCGTCTTCACTTCTTTAAGCGGAATTGCTTCAGCCTACTTTGAACAGTAATCCGTGATTGCGAGAATGAATCGATCGCCTTTGACTGAAGGGGGAAAAATAGGACCGACTATGTCCATACCCCATGTCTCGAACGGCCAAGACATGGTTGACATGTGTAAAAGCTCTGGTGGCTGGTGCATATAATTTGCATGTACTTGACAGGCATGACATTCTCGGGCGTACTCGATTGCATCATGAACCATTGTTGGCTAGAAATATCCCATTCTCCTGATGCGATCATACAGTTTAGGACCGGGCTGATGCGCAGCACATTCTCCTTCGTGTGCTTCCTTAAGAACTTCTTCTGCTTCTTTGTTCGAAAGGCATCGGAGTAACAAGCCATCGTACCCTCGACGGTATAATGTATGAGTCTCAGTGTTATAGAAAAATCTTGGTGCTCTTCGGCGGATTGATTCCCTTTCTTTTACATCCTCTGGCAAAATACCATACTGGACATAATCAATGATGGGAAAATGCCAATCTCGGGACTCTTACCTAATTTGAGTTGAGTTCACCTCCTTGGCGTTTATGTTTCTATCATCTTCCTCTTCGATATCCATATTGTATATGGGTACGCAGAGTTGATGTGATCTTACTGTGACTAGCAGTTCAGTTGCGGGAGGCTGTGCGAGTGATACCGCCAGTGCTGCCAGTGCAGCCGCATAAGCGTTCTGGAGACGAAGGATGTATTCAATGAAGAATTCCTCAAAAGAATCTGCCATTTTGACGGCTTCTTGGTGGTATGGGATCAGGTCTTGGTTCCTGACTTCATACTCTCCACGGACCTGATTGATTATCAATTGAGAATCTCCAAAAGCTTCGAGATATTCGACCCCCAGCTCCTTGGCAAAACTGAGTCCAATGAGGAGCGCGTTGTATTCGGCTACGTTATTGGAACATGGATCAGTTAGTGAATAGGCTCGAGGCATCACATGCTTCCCCGGGGAAACTAAGACAACTCCAACTCCGGAGGAGACCCTAGAACATCCGGGGTTTATTGCCACATTAGCTGCTCTTGAAGCACCATCGAAGTATAATTGCCATACTTGTTGGTGCGATGTAGTGTTAACCTCGTGGGTTTCATCCGGCAAGTCATCATATACTTCTGCCGTATCCGCGGTCGGGTTTGCCGCCAAAAGATCACAAATCGCTTGTCCTTTGACCGACTTCTGCTGTTTGAAGTGCAAATCATACTGGGACAAGAGAAGGGCCCATTTCGCTAACCGCCAATTCATCGAACCCGGTTGCGTCATAAATACCCGTACTGGGTTAACGTTAGAGATAACGTAAATCGTCTGCCCAACCAAGTAATGCCGCATCTGTTGTACTGCGAATACCAATGCGAGGCATTCTTTCTCAATCATCGGATATCGGGACTCAGCGCCTACCAAAGTCCGACTTAGGTAATAAACTACCTGTTCGTGGCCATTATCATCGTCTTATGCTAGTAAAGCACTTATCGAGTGGTTCATCGCCTTGATGTAAATCAAGAACGGTTTACCTGATTTTAGCACGACAAGAACAGGGGGATTCGTCAGATATGTTTTGATATCTTCGAGTTCTTTTTGGAAGGCGTCGTCCCAAATAAATGACACACCTTTCTTGTTTAGCTTAGAGAATGGTTGGCACTTCCCAGAAAGATTTGAGATGAACTGTCGGATGTAAGCTAAACGCCCTTGCAATCCTCTGAGTTCTCTTAGATTTCTCGGGGGTTACAGTTCGTGTAACGCCTTCACCTTATCGGGATCGATATGTATACCTTTCATAGTGATAACGAATCCAAGGAATTTTCCGCTGGACATTCCAAGGAAGGATTTAGTGGGGTTCATCTTCAACTGATGACTCCGCATGAGATCGAACATCGTCTTCAAGTCTTTGATGTGATCTTCTTTGTTGCGGCTTTTCACAACCAAATCATCAACTTAGCACTCAACCGTTTTCCTGAGATGTTTTTGGAAAATCTTAGTCATCGCTCGTTGGTACATGGCGCCTGCATTCTTTAGACCGAAAGACATTACCGTGTAGCAGAAGACATCGAGGGGTGTTCTGAACGTTTTATGCTTCTCGTCATCCGGGTGCATCTTGATTTGGTTATATCCTGAAAAGCCGTCCATAAAGGACATTCTCTAAAATCCGCATGTATTATCGATAATGACATCCGTAATTAGGAGAGGGAAGTCATCTTTTGGACATGTCACGTTCAGGTTCCTGAAATCGATGCAAATCCTGATTTTACCGTTCTTCTTCATGACTGGAATAATATTGGCCAGCCAATCTGGATGTTGCTCCTCTCGGATAAATCCTGAGTCGATCAATTTCTTAACCTCTGCCTCAATGGCTTCCATAATCTGCGGACGAAACCGTCTTTGCTGTTGTTTGACAGGTTTGGCATCAGGCTTAATATCAAGGCGGTGCACTTCCACATTAGGGTCGAGCCCTGGCATGTCCTCATAATTCCAAGCGAAGACATCAATGTATTCCCTGATGAGAGCAACTAATTCCTCCTTCTCATTCGGGGAAAGACTGTCGCTGATGAATATGGGCTTTGGGTTGGCTTCATCGCCCATATTAATTTGGATTATTTTGTCTTCAGTGGGGGGGTTCCCTCTGTTCAAACCTATCACCGTACTGCATGTTCAGGTGATGAACCCATGGGTCTTCCCATGTTGGAATTTGATCGTCATCCTCCATCGTGGATGGATCAGCTGTAGTCATGTTCGTCATCAGGGCTTTAAATGCTTCTCCCAGACTTGTATCGGAATCCCATTCTGAGGAATCTGATGAATACCCATTTTTACCTTTGTTAGCAATTTAATCGATGATTTGCCAGCAACATTCGTCATCAGATGAGGATGCATAGCCTAAACCTCGTCTGAATTTGTAATATCATCCGGTTTCCCTTTTGGTACATATGCTACTTTGGCTGGAATACGGGGACCTCGGTCAAAGTATAAACCTTCTCCGAGTGTGAAATCATATCCCTGTTTTTCCATGAGCTTGCGCGCTTCCGGACTGTACTTAGATAAATGTTGACCAGGTTTGTCATCATTCTCATCTTCTTTTAAGAAATGATCAGGTAACGGAAAGCTCTCTCCTTTACCGTAAACCACTTCTTTTTCGCCTCCTATTTTGGCAGGGATAACCAGGGTTGTCCCGAAAGAATGCTGGGGGCTTTTCTTTGTTACATAAGACGATCTGAGTGGCGTATACAAATCAGGATTATCATATAATCCCTTTATCGCATCATCAAAAGACAGTGAGTACTCTAAATCATCTTTTATTTCAATATTGGCAAGTTGCCAGTTACAACTGCCATCTGACGATTGTTCATCGTCAAGATTGATTACAAAGGGTACAATGACATTTAAAACAAAACCTCCATTGTAATCGAATCCGGCTTCGAAATCAGCTTCTTCTCCGCTGTCCGTGCCCTGGACCGATGGTTCAGTATCGGATTCGTTACCATAAATGAGAGAATCAGTGAAATAATTCTCAAACCCTTTAAATGGTTGCTTATCCGCGACCACCGTCCTGACCCTCCCCTCAGTGTCGACATATTTCAGACACTGATGTAGGGTGGAGGGAACTATAACGTTACTATGGATCCAAGGCCGACCCAATAGTAAGTTATATGATGTCTCAGCATCAATCACGTAACACGTGACCTCCGTCTTCAGATCACCCATCTGACATTTTATCCGGATCTTTCCCAAAGGCCTTGACCCGCTGGTGTTGAATCCATAGATAACAGTGCCTGTAGACGCTAAATTGTTGATTGGAATGCCGAGGCTATGCATCAAGCGAAGCGGCATTATACTCACAGCGGAACCCAGATCCACTTGGATTCGGTTGACTTCGCTGGAGCCAATGTACCCGATGAAATACAGGGGTCGATCACGATTCGAATTCTTTGTCTGCATATCCTCTTTGGTGAAGGTAATGCAGGGAAGGTTCTTAGCCGCGATATTGCATTGTTGAACTAATAGCTCTGGCTCTTCCGGCACCGGCTTGACCCGAGTAAGGAATGCTTCTGAATCGGCCAAGGCCTCTCGTAAGGCTTCCCTGGTCTCCTTAGACAACCGCAGCAACTCATACAGTGTTATCCGCGCTGGAATATTAGCCAGTTGAGTCATAATATCGAAGATGCACGGAGTGTTCGAACTCTTCGGTTTATCTCTTCCAATCGGACGATTGAAACGAGACTGCTTCGGATTCTGCACCTCTTGAGGCCTCTTTTCTTTCTGCTTATCCACCGACTGTCGTCGAGCATCTTCAACCGATTTAGGAACTGCAATCACCCCCAGCTCTGTGAGAGTTTTGGCTGGTCCCCGTTTAGTCACCCCCTGCTCAGCTAACTGATCACTAGGTGACGGATAATTGAAGTGGTACTGGTTTCCGCTTCTGGTGGCAAAGACTTTTTGTTCTTCTTCGGAGAGCGGGAAGGTAGGAGCTTCATCACCATCCTCTTCGAAGATTGCAGAAGTAGCATTGCAAGACTTGCCTTTACCCTTCTTGGTCGAGGAAGTCGCCCACTGATCATCTTCAATATGATCCGGATGAACCCAGAGGATTTTGCCATTTGGGGCTGTGTGTGGCACAAGTCCCTTTTGGCGCTGTCCATATGGATCATCATTCACTGTCTTCATTCCTACTTTGGTGACGCGTTTCGGCTCGAACCATGTTGTGGGCACCGATCCAAAGCTGATTGACAATGCATTTGCTCCCGCATTCTTGGCAGGCTTCGGGGTTATGACCCCCACGTCAATTAACGCCTGGATCTTATCCTTAAGGTGGTAGCATGACCTCATAGGGTGATGGACCGCTCTATGGTACGCGCAGTACTTCGGATCCGTCACTTTGCTAGCTCCTTCTTTATCTACAATCGTCGGCAGCTGGATTTTGATATTCTCCAACAAATAATTGAAGATGCCGGGCACCTCGTCATCTTTGAAGGAATAAACTTTGGGAAACCTTGGCTCCGAAGATTTCTGCTTCTGAGACCGTTGTTGCCGCTGCTGCTGTTGCTGAGGTTGCAATTGAAAGGTTTGATTATCATCAACTGCATTAGCATGTGCCTTACCTTTCCCCCTCGGGTTGAAATTCTGCGTTGGAGCATTCGCCGCTTGTTGGCCTCTCCCCGCCTTCTTTCTCCTGAGGAATCGTTCAGCTTGCTCCCCTCGGACCTTCAGATCCTTCTACGTCTTGGATGGTGCTGTCCCCATTGCTTCCAACACGTCCAGTGAAAGATTGTTGTGGCAGGTCTAGAGGATGAACTCCTCAGTGATCGGGTCCCGACAGTTCATCTCCTTGTTCCGGAACCTTTTGACGAAGGTATCAACCAATTCCCCGTCTTTCTGTTTCTCGCCAAGCAACGACCCGATGGATATCTCGATATCATCGTCGAAGAAGTTGGTGAGGAACTTAGTCTCCATATCGTCCTAGCTGTTAACGCTACCTGGCTTGAGGCGGCGATACCAATCGAAGGCGGCTCCACGAAGAGTGCCAACGAATGACCGCACCATCAGAGGTTCGTTGCCAGAAATTACCCCCAAGTGTGATTTAAAGTAAATCACGTGCTGAGTGGGTGAACCATTCCCATCAAACGGCGTGAAGTTGATTAGGTTGAACTTCGCCGGATATGGGATTGATTCCCATTCTCTTGGGTATGGACAAGGAATGCTAGTTTTCTTCACTTCTTGAGCAGAAATCAGTGTATTGATCTTGTTCTCGAGGTTCTTGATCTTTAAACTTTCACCCGAGTTTTCGTCAGCACGATTCTGAGGTAGAAGCGTGGTGTTGTGACTAGCATCCTCATTGCTACCCCCTGCATTAACGGGCGGGTTATTGGCATTGCGAGTTTCATCCGCATCCGTATGCTCAACTTCCTGAACAACCTGATTATGGCGGCTTGGTTCGCCTTGCTGGTTCGTCAGTGCCTGGATTTGCTGCTCATGCATTTCTCTCATGTTCTACATGGCCATCTGCATTTCGAACCTGAAGCTCTCTTGTTGTTTGGCCATGGCTTCTTCGAGCATCTTGGCCACTTGTTCCGCGCTTATCATGAATGACTCGCGGGGTTGTCCTTCACTGGATACGGTGTTATCAGATGCAATTGCCGAGCCAACATCTGATTCTTCATCTCCCGAAGGTAATCTTGTCCGAACCCTACCATACGTTGCACGAATGATAATTCCGGACTGCAGACAAGTTACACGTCGGGGCACCTCTGGAATCGCCTCGGGATCGTCCTGAGCTAATGTTCCCTTGCTGGTCATGTTGGTGGTGACTCTCGGAAATTCTCCATCACCGGCCACCGTTCTTCTTTGTCGGAAACGCCTATGCCTTGGTTTTGGCGTTTCGGTGCTAAGCCTTTCGAACACTGAGACTCTCTCGGGGACTACCTTGATGCAGTTGCACTCAGACAGTACCGCCCGAATGAGCTTTGAACAAGGGCACTGAGTTTCTAGCCTTCGAGGACTTCTCTTTCTAGCTTTGCTCGTACCCCCAGCACGATAGTATAACTCGTCTGTTTGAAAGTCGGAGCAACCTATCGTGTGTTGGCACGATTTCCCAGGTATAACGTCATCGTCATCAGACGATAATGTTTCCTTCTGAGGGCGAACTGCCTTCTTCGGGCTTTCGAAAGTCACGCGCCTCGAAACGTGCCTTCGTGGGCGTGAATTTTCAGCGGGCTCCTGGACTTCAATGCGCAGCGTAGTGCACATAGTTGCCCTAATTTCCTCGTCATGTTGAGGATTGCGGCGACCCCCAGCATGTTGAATTGTTCAGGGCTTCTTCATTGGGCCCAAACGTTCCTGAACTGGAGCTTTGCCTCGCTCCTTGGGAAGTGGACCGAGGCGCTCCAAAACCGACCTCCTTTTCTGAGACGGTCCTGCTGGATGTCCCGGAGCAGTTGTGGAAATCATCGGCGTTTTGGATTGATTCGCTGGAAGTTGAACTTTCGAAGGCTGCAGTTGTTGCTCCTTAGTTTGAACCGTCGCTTCAGACTTCGGCCTCCAAACTTTGCGGGTTGATGGCGGCTTCTTGGCCACCTCTTTCTGTAGCTTTCTATGCGCTTCTTCAACTTGAGCTCGTGCCTGCGCTGATAGTGCGCGGCGCTTGCGGATGTGTTCTTCCAGCGTCGAACGATTCCGTTTGACACGAACCCATTCCATCGTTGGTGGCTTGGAAGAGCCGCCGTTCATCTGTTGTTAAGGCTGTTTGCCTCTCTTGTTCTTCAGATCCGCATTGTAGCGAATCCCGTCAACGGACTCCATGGCCTTTGCAAATTGTTTCGCAAGGCGTTGACATTGTCTTTGGCGGGCTCTCTTCGAGAGAGTCACCACGCCCTCTGCGGCGGAAGGGTTGGCCAGAGCAAATCTGACCTGGTTGGGAATTGGAGGAATCTCACCCGATGCAACTTTGGCATCAAATGGGGCGAGATCTTCGTTGGTGTTTTCTACGTCTTCATACCAACGAGTTTTTCTCCTGGAGGAGAGCTTCTTGGACTTGCGGAGGGAGGTTGATCCGGACGAGGACGACTGTTCGCGGGAAAAATTGATGCTTTCTTCATTGACGATTCCATTGCTATCTCAGTTAACAACTTTATGCGTTACAAAGATCCGGTCTTTTTATAAGATCCGGTTACAATGAAAATCAAAGAAAATAAAGAAAAATTACAACTTTCCTTATTTGTCGAACAAATCGCGAGCTCCTGTTATTCGGTCGCTCGCTTGCGTGGGTTGTTTGCCTGCGCCGATGGTTGATCCGTTGACCACCGTACGATCTAAATCCAAGCAGATCTACGCGATATTACGGGTATTATTTCACCAAGGAAATAATAGCCGGAGGGATTGTTTCACCAAGGAAACAACCGCTCGAATCTCGGGATCAAAGACCAAGCTTTGATCCGGAGTGTAGTGACGTAGATCTGAGATCTCGATCCTCTCGAACTCCTGCCTTTTGTGATGCGGGTGCTCACCAAGAATCAGATCCGAATGTCCAAGTCTTCAAGCCTTCAAAAACTCAAGCACGAGGTCTCAATCCGGCAGAGTTTCGGCTCTCCAAAAGTCCTCTAAAATGATGCCTCACACCCCCTATTTATAGGCAACCAGATCTATGCATTTTGCACAGATCTGGGCCGGCCACCTCAGGGTGGCTTGGCACTGGGCCGAGCCACCCTGAGGTGGCTCGGCTTTGGCCGAGCCACCCCGAGGTGGTTCGGTTTTTGCCGAGCCCCCCTGGGGTGTTTTCCGTCGTTTCCCGTCTTTCGGTTCTGTATTTGATTTGTCCGGACTTTGATTTGATAGTCCGGGTCTTTATTTGGTAGTGAATCCGCCTTGGTGTTTGAGTTCGAATCCGTTTTGTGGTTGGACGACTCGTTGACTTCCCGAACCGTTGGATTGGTTCCACATGCGAACGCATTCCGTTGCTTGCGTGTAATTCGTTGACCTCGTCGCCTCGTCACTCGAACGTCCGTTGATTTGTTGAATTATCGTGCCGAGCTGTGCTAAGGGACCTATAGGCAATTTTATACGCCTACAGATACCCCCTCCAAAGTATTTCAGCCTCGTTCTTTTATAGAAGGGTCTGGAATGCTTTGGATATGATTGCCCCTACCCTCAGTCGGTGTAACGGGACCTTGGAATGACTTTTTGTTCTGTATTCCTTCAATCCTTCAGGCTGTCCGGTGCTTTGTCGAACATCCGTAAGGGTTCCGGTGCTGCATTTATTGTCTGACCGTTGTCGGAATTTTAAACTTGAAGTCGATTCCTGATTTTCCAATCTTTAGCTCGTGCTTGTTGGTTCAACATATAACTGACCCTCGATTGTTGGCGTTGAGTCTTTATTTGCGACGCGTTGTCCGGCGTAGTGTTATTGAGTTATCCTTAAGAATATTTTTAGAAAAATATTCTCCAGGAACTTCTCAACAAAAATAGGGAATAGTTTATACTCGTATACCTTATTGGAGTATTTTTCGTGCCCGAATGAGTTGAACCTGTATGATAATTATCTGAACCGGTCCAAAAAAGGCAACAATTTGGTTCAAAAATTCTTCCGCTCCTTTCGAATGTGCGGGAGAGACCAAAATAAACAAGGGATTGAACCCTCGGTCGATTTGAAGTTGTTTCGACGCTCAATTCAACTTCAATTTGAATTCTAGTTCAATTCTGGTTCAAACTGGTTCAACCTGGTTCAAGACTGGTTCAACCTGGTTCAAGACTGGTTCAGAACTGGTTCAAGACTGGTTCAGACTGGTTCATCCTGGTCTGGTCTGGTTCAGTCTGGTTTGGTCTGGTTCAATCTGGTTCAGCCTCTTTTGAACTCATTTGGACTGGTCTGGTTTGGTTCAACCTGGTCCGGTCTGGTTCAGGGCTGGTTCACCTTATAAAAGGGTTCTTTTTCCTTTTCTTTTTCTTTTCTTTTTCTCCTTCTAGGGCCGCCCCCCCCCCCCCCTTGACCTCTTTTTTGATTTTCTCTTCCCTCAAGCATCTTTTCACCTCTAAACCTTGATATTTGTCTTAGATCTAGGCTTCCTTTTGATCTTGGACTGAAAAATCTCCCAAAAACTCCAAACAAAAGATTTCTTTCAGGCCCCTCGAGCGCGTGGTTCAAGTTTCCTTAAAAATCTCATCTTTATTGGATCTCGAGCTTTTCTTCAGGTAAATCCTCCATGATCTTGGTCTATTTCATGTTCGATCCAATGTATAGAGTCGTGGGATTGTATGTAAGGGTTGAGGGTGTGATTTGACGCCTCGAGCTTCTCTTTCAGGGGGGTAGAATTGATAAAAAGTGGATCTTTTTTCTAGATCTGATCCCTCAATTTATTTTGCAGCTCATTATATCGCGTGCTTCGAGAGGTCGCTCCCCTGCTACGTCGGCTGATGGCGCGCCTCCCTCCTACGCTGGTGAGCTTTTTTTGGTAGTATTTGGAAATTTACAAATTAGCCCCTTTTTTTCTTAGAAATTTACAAATTGGTCCTTTTACCCCACGTTGTTCTCCTTGGTGAGGCAATCGGAAAGAGCCTTGATTCTCCTTGGTGAGGATCGACGCTTTAAAGATATGTTTTGCTTGGTCAAAAACATACTCAAAAATAAAGGGGGCGATTTGAAGCTACATTGTGCTTTATAAGGCAGGGATATATTGTCAATATACCCTATCTTGTAATTGCACAATGTGGCCAAATCGTCTCACCCTTTATAAGGCAATGACTCTATCTTACCTATTTGTAAGATGAGTTCAATTTCCTTTTATAATTGAGACTAACAGGTGTTTAACTACTTTATTTCCAGTAGGATATCCTTCTGGATCATTCTCATCTCATGCGATATATGGGCGTCGTGGCGAGTACTATTCGACTTCCGACGATCTTTCCCCCATTCCAGTGACTCCTCAGTTCACTTTGGACACATCGACTGAGGTTGCTTAAGTGGTGAGGCAAGGTGGGCATCGAGCTCTCCGACAGTTGATTACCGATGCACCTTTCGTGAATGACGCCAGTTCTATTCAGCCTCTTCGGAAGAGCGATTTCTTATTTGGCGACTCTGTCGAAGACCCGGATGCCGTGTTTATTGAAGCCGAGCAGTGGCTTCATAAAACTGGCAGTGGCTTCATCTATTTGCCGAAGATTCCTCGGCATCGTTCGTTGACTGAGCTCAGGCGTCAGGCTGTGACACGGGAGATGTCGTGGCGCTTGACGGAGGAGCATGAGAGCGTCCACTGCGGCTATATCACTCATCAGGCTTTTCCTGGCTCGAGCAGGAGTCATGTCACCGGATTGCATCCTGGGGTATTGGGGCTGGATGCACCACCACGTAACGAGTTCCTTACCACCGCTTCTACTTTGAGGAATCGCCTCGCTGCTCTAGGACGGGAGATGCCTGCGATGCGTCACAGGATTTATGGTTGGGTCCATTCTTTGGACAAGTTTTGGTGGACTCGCATGACGACGTACGTCTTGAGCCGATGGGGCGAGGAGTTGCACGCTTGTGGTTTGTATGCAGCCGTTCGTGCCACCATGTATGGCTTGCCCGTCAGCGCGAGGCATTTCTGTGCTTTGTTCGAGCTATATAATCCAGATTCGAACACTTTTCTGACCCGGCAAGGGGAGTTGGGCTTGGCTCTTCACGAGATGCACAGGATTTCTGGCTTGCCATGGGACAGATGCTATACCAGGAGTACTTTCCCTCTAATCATGAATTGAATCAATTGAAGGATCGTATGCCCGACCGTTATGAGACTCTATGGGACCTCACTTGTCACTATCATATTGCTTTGGCTCAGTCTGAGCCTTTAGCAAAGAGGACTAAGGTATGTGTGAGTCTGAAACAGTTTGCAAATTATCTGTTCAGGAATCTGGAGAATAATTCTGGCGAGGCTATTTGTGAGTTGGCCCCACTTACTCCATCAGGGGTGAACAGTCTACTGAAGAAGATTGATGCTCACTCTTATACCACTAGCAGTCCTGAAGGTGGCTTTCCTGCAGGGACCAAGTTCAAATCATTCTTATGGCATGCAACCGTACCAATTCGACCGATGACTCTTCTTGCCGGTTATCTCACTATTTGGTTGAAGAAGTGCGTGGTTCCATATCAGTCTGGCGACGCCTTGCCCTTGGAAGTGCTCTACCCAGCAGTTCAGCTCGCCTACAAGAAAGAATTTTCACTTCTTCCAGTAATGGTGGCTGACATTCATCGAGGACTTCGACAGCTTTCTGGTTCCTTTACACGGAAGGAAAGTGATCTGCCAGGTCAGATTCCCACCATTAAGACGGAGCTTCCGTACACTTACTTGATGGCTTGGTTCGTCCTTCACCATTCCGATATGATGTCGGTACCGAACGCCACAGACCACTCCGTTCCCCTACTACAGTTGCTTGAGAATGGCAAGTGGGAGGGGCGAGGATTTTCTGACATCAGACAGCAGCTGCAGGTCCACAAGTGTTGGACATTTTCCACTTGTTTTCTACAGTTCTTCGGCCGATACAGCGATTGTTTGATAGATGAGGAGAGGCCGAGGGAGTATCGCACTCACTTAGACATTGGCTGCTTTAACTGGCTAGTGAACATTAGGCCGGGTTATCTGACTTTTCGGATGAGGGATCAGTGTTTCATAGAGCCATATCTACCCTGTCGATTCGCTCGTCAGTTTGGCTATGGTCAGCTTTACGTCGGGAATCCCCGTCAGCAGTTTCGGGCCCACGGCGGTTTGGTGGATGGTCTCCGTGCTTGGTTGTGGACCGTGACTGGCTGTACTGGTACCAAGTTCAGCCTCCGAGTGCTGATCGGCAGTTAAACCTTACTTTTTTGAGCTGCAAGTGGTTGTTAGCAGCCAATAAGACTATCCCCGTGAAGCCGATTGCAGAGCTAGAGGCTGAGGAAGCTTCTCAGGTTGATTCTCGTAGGATTTGGAAAAACGCTCGGTCACAGAGGACACGGAACAAGACTCGTCGGATTGATGAAGAGGGAAAGAGGACCTTCCATTCTGCGGACGAGGCTTCAGGCGGAGATCCTGAAGATTACGAGGGTTTTTCCGAACGAGGTTAACCATTCATCTTTTTCTTTTGCTTTCCAGAATTATTAAAGCTAACAATGCTTTGATGTTTCAGGGACCATTGGTGACCAGGAAGAAGAGTTTCGTCCTCCTCCCCGAGCGAGACCTTCAATTATTGTCCCTGCTGCTAGGCGGAAGAGACTAGCCCACAAGCCGCGTGCAGCTTCCCGAGCCTCTGATATGGACTTGGCTGGTGATGATCCTACTAGTGACGGAGGTAACATCTACCCTGTAAACCATCCTCTTGATTATTCTGAACATTGACTCATGCTTTTCCATCTCTATATAGGAGAGCGTGGAGAGAGCGAGATGAGTCCCGATCCCGTTCTTGTATCTCCTGGTGAGCCTGACCCACTGCCCCATGTTGAGAGGCCTACAGGAGTTGCTGACATTAGGGAGGATATCAATGTAGGACCTGATTCCGCGAATCAAGGTACATCTACCATTGACAACGTATTTTTTAGATGACACACAAAGGCATTTGTGCATCCTCTAATTGTCTCTGTACTTCTTGCTCCTTCAAGTAACTTGCAGGAGGCGAACGTGGATTTTGGAAATGAAGAGGCTAATGCACCCGTGAAAGGTAACTCATTTCTATTGGTTGTAGTCTCTTCATTCTTCTTTGGTTCTTATATTCTCTTGTGTCAGACTTCTCGATTGATGATTTTGACGAGGAAGGCTTGTTTGCGGACACTCCTATGCTGCACTTCATGTATAGCTCCCCTCAGATTGATGACCAGCTACCTGGAGATATGTTTCCTAAGTCCACATTCGCTAAAAATCCCGAGGACGGTTCCTTTGAAGGTACGTGCCTCCTTCTAAGTTGATTATAGGACTAGCCAATTTTGACTAATGCAGCTATAATGTAATGCCTCTGCGAATTCCGTTTTGAATTTGACAGGAGCTTTTGTCGAGAATGATCCTATTGAGCCGGCTGTGAGACCAACTACACCAGTTGATACACCTGCAGCCGTTACATCTCCACTACCCCCAGTGACTCAAGAGGGTATGAATTAAGCAACTGAGAATGTTATTTCTTCTTCCTTAAGGTCTTTTTCTAACGGATTTCTCCTTCTTTGTGTAGGACCTTCTTCTCGGCTCCATGTCCTTGTGAAAGAGTTGCTATCAGATGACGATCCTGAGAAGATCGTTCTCTGCATAGAACTTCGCTCCTTCTTCTCCTTCATGAATGCTATGATTGGCAAGCTCTTCCACGGTGGACTCCTTCTTCGCCAATTCAAGCCTTTTCTTGATTCCAAAGTCAATTTGATAAGGGGAGCAGGATATCCAGATTTGGCACAGGCTATAGTTGATGACCTCGATTGCTTAGAGCGTGAGCTTCAGATGTTTCGTGAGCTCCGAGATGCAGGCGCCTCCTCATTTATTGATGCTGAGCTGGATACCCACTTACAGTCACTACGCGAGTCTCAGATTCTCGCTGAGCTTAAGATTCAGGTGTAGCGAGACCGAGTGGATCGAGTTGAGACCGGCCTTGCTACTAGATTATCTTCACTTGCCGAGCTCGACTTTTCCATTACCTCTTGTGAGACCAAGATAGACCGGCTCAGAAGAGAACTCCGCGAAGAAGAGGAGACCTTGGGTATTCTTCAGATGACGAGAGCATAGGATCAGCAAACCTGCACGGCTTTGTCTGATGAGTTGAAGTCCTAGAAGCAGAAGCTAGTCGAGACAGAGGAGACTGCTGCGAAGACTTCGACTGCCACCGAGGAGTCCATTAGAGCTGAACTTAGGCAAGCTTATGATGAGAAGCTTTCTAAGATTAGTCAGCAGATTTTTGGTCATGGGCTTGATATATGATTTCGTTTGCTGTGTACTTTGACTTTTGATTCTCTTAGTGAAACTGGTTTTCATCTTTATCTTTATTATGATTCGTCATTCCGCTTGAAATGATTGACCATAATACTCATAGGATTTTTGGCAAACCCTCAGCCATCAACGGGTTTGATGAGCCTTTACCGACTACCGTTTGAGTCGGGCTAGCATGCATATTGTTTAAATCCGTTCGCATGTAACGTTGCGCTCAGAGATTGAATTCTCTGAGACTTTGTGCTATGATGTCGAATACATAGACTTCACCATTGTTACGGGAATAGGCTACCCGGCGACACGTGTTAGGTATTGGCTTTAGGATTTTTGGCTAACCCCCAGCCTTCAACGGATTTGATTAGCCTTTACCGACTACCGTTTGAGTCGGACTAGTATGTGGATTATCTAAATCCGTTCCGCATGTGACGTTAAGCTAAAAGAGTTAACTCTTTTAGTGCTACGACATTGAATACGTAGACTTCGTCTTTCTCCTGTGAAAAGACTAAACAGCAACGTGTATGAGACGTTGACTCAGGATTTTTGGCAAATCCTCAGCCTTTAACGGATTTGATGTGCTCTTACCGACTACCGTTTGAGTCGGGCTTACATGCGGATTGTTTTAATCTGTTCCGCATGTGACGTTGTGCTAAAGGAATGAACTCCCTTAGACTTTTTGCTACAACTTCGAATATGTAGACTTCGCCATTGTTATGGGAATAGGCTACCCAGCAACGTGTATTAGACGTTGGCTTATCCCTACTTAGGCTTCGGGATAAAGGTCCCCAGAGTCGGGCTCTGGTATCTTTTTCTACGGATAAAGACCAAACCGGCAACGCGTGTTAGGCGTCGGCATATCCTTTCTTAGGATTCAGGATAAAATTCCCCACGCGTGTGAGGCATGGATTTTGGTGTTATTAATAACAACCTGCCACAATGTTGAATATATGGACGAGTGTTCTTTTCAACGGCTAAGAACTAACCGGCGGCGCGTGTTAGGCGCGGACTTATCCTTGCTTAGGTTTCAGGATAAAATACCCCAGAATCGAACTCTGGTGTCTTTTTCTGCGGAAAAAGACTAAACCGACAGCGCGTGTTAGGCGCAGACTTATCCCTGCTTAGGATTCGGGATAAACTTCCTAGGATGAATCCTAAATTGATAAATTTTGGAAAAAGAGTTGGTGTGGGAAAGGAAGAATTTTATATTCTATTCCCCGAGCAAGGAAGGAAGAATTTTATATTCTATTCCTTGATTCTGGAAAGGAAGAATTTTATATTCTATTTCCAGTGCAAGAAGAAAACTAGAAGTGGGATCTTCACTCCGAGAATCCAGAAGATCTAGATAATCTTACCTTTTATAGGATTGGTTATCTGATCAGAAGATGAGTTCTTCGTTTATCGAAGTGAAATTTCAACTTCGGTTATAACCGTGAGAAGGTTTAACCAAAGAGAAAAGAAAGGGAGTTCTTTCGTTTATCGAAAGGGGACTCCGAACTGAAAGTGGACCTCTTGTTCATGGAAAGAATCAAAAGGGACAGAGGAACATTTTTTTGGTGGTCTCACTGTCAATTGGAATTGATCAGTGAGGGATTTTAGAAAATGAATTTGGGTTATCCTCTAGAATATTAAGTGTAATATTCTTCAAGGAACTTCCCGATAAATGAGTTGTCCTGAATGTACTAGGGATAGTACTTTTTCAAAAACTTCCCATTTATTGGCATTAATTGTCTGACGCCTTCTAAAGAAATTAGGCGATAAGCGCCGTTTGAATAGACTGTGTCTATTACAAACGGTCCTTCCCACTTGGGTTCGAATTTACCTTTCTTCTTGGAGGTGAGGATTATTGGTCGGCGAGCAGCGAGGACCAGATCTCCTTCCTTGAAGCTTCTTTGGCGGACCCTTTTGTCAAAAGCCCTGGATATTCTAGCCTGATAGAACTCAATGTGTTGTTGAGCTTCCAAGCGCTTTTCGTCCAACTTCTCGAGTTTCTCGAGACGTTTCTGATGTTGCTCTTCGGTCGTCATCTCCGTTGCGAGAGCGATCCGAAGGGAGGGGATTTGAATCTCCAATGGTAACACGGCTTCACATCCATACACCAACGAATATGGGGTGGCTCCCGTGGGTGTGCGTATGGTGGTGTGATAAGCCCAGAGCGCTTCGTCGAGTTTATCGTCCCAATCTCGCTTATTGGTTTTCACGAGTTTTGACAAGATCTTGATGATCGTCTTGTTGAAAGCCTCAGCTAATCCATTAGCAGCAGGATAATAAGCCGTTGACGAAACATCTTGAATCTTGAATTTGTCACAGAACCTGATGAAAGCGTTGCTTATGAATTACGGACCGTTGTCATGAATGATCCGTCTCGGCACGCCGTGTCGGTATATAACATGATGCTTGATGAAGTTGATGACATTGTTCGTCTTCACTTCTTTAAGCAGAATGGCTTCAGCCCACTTTGAAATGTAATCGGTGATAGCGAGAATAAATCGATCACCTTTGACTGAAGGAGGAAAGATAGGACCGACAATATCCATACCCCATGTCTCGAATGGCCAGGACGTGGTTGACGTGTGTAACCGCTCCGGTGGTTGGTGCATATAATTTGCATGCACTTGACAAGCGTGACATTCTCGGGCGTACTCGATTGCGTCACGGACCATTGTTGGCCAGAAATATCCCATTCTTCTGATTCGATCATACAGCTTGGGACCAGGCTGATGCGCACCGCATTCTCCCTCGTCTGCTTCCTTGAGAACTTCTTTTGCTTCTTTGTTCAAAAGGCATCGGAGAAGCAAATCATCATACCCCCGGCGATATAACGTATGGGTCTCGGTATTGTAAAAGAACCTTGGTGCTCTTCGGCGAATAGATTCTCTTTCTTTTACATCCTCCGACAAGATGCCATATTGGACGTAGTCAATGATGGGAAAGCGCCAATCTCGGGACTCAGACCCGATTTGGGTTGAGTTCACCTCTTTAGCGTTTACATCTCTATCATCCTCCTCTTTGATATCCATATCGTATATGGGTATACAGAGTTGGTGTGATCTTACTGTGACAAGCAGTTCAGTTTCGGACGGTTGCGCGAGTGATACTGCCAGTGCTGCCAGTGCATCTGCATAAGCGTTCTGAAGACGCGGGATGTATTCAATATAGAATTCTTCAAAAGAATCCGCTATTTTGATGGCCTCCTGGTGCTACGGAATCAGATCTGGGTTCCTGACTTCATACTCTCCACGAACTTGGTTGACTATCAATTGAGAATCCCCAAAAGCTTCGAGATATTCGACCCTCAGCTCCTTGGCGAAACTGAGTCCAATGAGGAGCGCGTTGTACTCGGCTACGTTATTAGAACATGGATCCGTTAGTGAATAAGATCGAGGCATAACATGCTTTCCCGGGGAAACTAAGACGACTCCAACTCCGGAGGAGACTCTAGAACATCCAGGGGTTATTGCCTTATTAACTGCTCTCGAAGCACCATCAAAGTATAATTGCCATACTTGTTGGTGTGATGTGGTATTAACCTCGTGGGTTTCATCTGGCAAGTCATCATATACTTCAACCGTATCCGTTGTTGGACTTGCCACCAAAAGATCACAAATCGCTTGTCCTTTGACTGACTTCTGCTGTTTGAAGTGCAAATCATACTGGGACAAGAGAAGGGCCCACTTTGCCAACCACCAATTCATCGAACCCGGTTGAGTCATGAATACCCGTACCGGATTAACATTAGTAATAACGTAAATCGTCTGGCCAACCAAGTAGTGTCGCATCTTTTGTACTACGAATACCAATGCGAGACATTCTTTCTCGATCATCGGATATCGAGACTCGGCACCTATCAAGGTCCGACTTAGGTAATAGACTGCCTGTTCGTGACCATTATCATCGTCTTGTGCTAATAAAGCACTTATCGAATGGTTCATCGCCTTGATGTAAATCAAGAACGGTTTACCTGATTTTGGTGCAACAAGAACAGGAGGATTCATCAGATATGTCTTAATATCTTCGAATGCTTTTTGGCAAGCCTCGTCCCAAATAAATGACACGCCCTTCTTATTTAGCTTAGAAAATGGTTGGCACTTCCCTGAAAGATTCGAGATGAACCGCCTGATGTAAGCTAAACGCCCTTGCAATCCTCTGAGCTCTCTTAGATTCCTCGGGGGTTGCAATTCATGTATTGCCTTTACCTTGTCCAGGTCGATGCGTATACCCTTAGTGGTGACGACGAATCCAAGGAATTTTCCGCTGGACATTCCGAGGAAGGATTTTGTGGGATTCATTTTCAATTGATGACTCCGCATGAGATCAAACATCGTTCTCAAGTCCTTGACGTGATCTTCTTTGTTGCGGCTTTTTACCACCAGATCATCAACGTAGCATTCAACCGTTTTCCTAAGATGCTTCTGGAAAATCTTAGTCATCGCTCGTTGGTATGTGGCACCTGCGTTCTTCAGACAGAAAGGCATCACCGTGTAGCAGAAGATACCGAGGGGCGTTCTGAATGCTGTATGTTTCTCGTCATCCGGGTGCATCTTGATTTGGTTATACCCCGAAAAGCCGTCCATGAAAGACATTCTCTCGAATCCGCATGTATTGTCGATAATGACATCCGTGATTGGGAGAGGAAAATCGTCTTTTGGACATGCTTCATTCAGATTCCTGAAGTCGATGCAAATCCTGATTTTGCCATTCTTCTTCATGACGGGAATGATGTTGGCTAACCAATCCGGATGTTGTTCCTCTCGGATAAATCCTGAGTCGATCAACTTTTTAACCTCTGCCTCGATGGCCTCCATAATCTGCGGACGAAACCGTCTTTGCTGTTGTTTGACAGGTTTGGCATCCGGCTTGATGTCGAGGCGGTGCATTGCCACGTTAGGGTCGAGCCCTGGCATGTCTTCATAGTTCCAAGCGAAGACGTCGATATATTCCCTGATAAGGGCAATTAATTCCTCCTTCTCATCTGGGGAAAGACTACCGCTGATGAATATGGGCTTTGGATTGGCCTCATCGTCCATATTAATTTGGACTACTTCGTCTTCGGTGGGTGGTTCTCTCTGTTCGAACCTATCACCATACTGCATGTTTAGGTGATGGACCCATGGGTCCTCCCACGTTGACATTTGATCGTCGTCCTCCATCGTAGATGGATCGGCTGTAGCCATGTTCGACATTAAGGTCTTGAACATTTCTCCCAAACTTGTGTCGGAATCCTCAGCTGAAGAATCTGGTAAGTACCCATCCTTAGCTTTGTTAGCAATTTGATCGATAATTTGCCAACCACATTCGTCATCTGATGAAACATAGCCTAAGCCTCTTTTGTGACGGTAATAATCATCCGGTTTCCCTTTTGGTACGTATGCCGCTTTGACTGGGATACGGGAACCTCGATCGAAGTATAAACCTTCTCCGAGTGTGAAGTCGTATCCTTGTTTTTCCATGAGCATGCGCGCTTCCGGACTATACTTAGATAAGTGCAGACCAGATTTTTCATCATCTTCATCTTCTCTTAGAAAATGATCTGACAACGGAAGATTTTCTCCTTTACCGTAAATCACTTCTTTTTGTCCCCCTATTTTGGCAGGAATAATCCGGGTTGTTCCGAAAGAATGCTGGAGACGTTTCTTCGTTACATAAGACGATCGGAGCGGCATACATAAATCAGGATTATCGTATAATCCCTTTATCGCGTCATCAAGAGACAATGAGTACTCTAAATCATGATTTATTTCAATATCGGAAAGTTACCAGTTACAACCACCATCTGACGATTGTTCATCGTCAAGATTGATTACAAAGGGTATAATGTCATTTAAAACAAAACCGCCATTGTAATCGAATCCGGCCTCGGAATCAGCTTCTTCTCCGCTGTCCGTGCCCTGGACCGATGGTTCCGTATCGGATTCGTTACCATAAAGGAGAGAATCTGTGAAGTAATTCTCATACCCTTTGAATGGTTGCTTATCCGCGACCACCGTCCTAACCCTTCCATCAGTGACGACATATTTCAAACACTGATGTAAGGTGGAGGGAACTATAACATTACTATGGATCCAAGGCCGACCCAATAGTAAGTTATAGGATGTCTCAGCATCTATCATGTAACACGTGACCTCCGTCTTCAGATCGCCCATTTGGCACTTTATCCGGATCTTACCCAAAGGTCTTGACCCGCTGGTGTTGAATCCGTAAATGACCGTGCCTGTGGCTGCCAATTTGCTGACTGGAATGCCAAGGTTATGCATTAGGTGAAGCGGCATAATACTCACAGCGGAACCCGGATCCACTTGGATTCGGTTGACTTCGCTGGAGCCAATGTTCCCGACGAAGTACAGGGGCCGATCATGATTTGAATTCTTCGTCTGCATGTCCTCTTTGGTGAAGGTGATGCAGGGAATGTTCTTAGCTGCTACATTGCACTGTTGAGCTAATAGATCCAGCTCCCCAGACGCTGGTTTGATCCGAGTGAGGAATGCTTCTGAATCGGCCAAGGCCTCTTGCAAGGCTTCTCTAGTCTCCTTAGACAACCGTAGCAATTCATATAGCGTTATCCGCGCTGGAATATTGGCTAGCTGAGCCATGATGTCGAAGACGCGTGGAGTTTTTGAACTTTCCGGTTTATCTTTTCCAATCGGACGACTGAAACGAGACTGCTTCGGATTTTGAACCTCCTCTGGCCTCTTTTCTTTCTGCTTATCTATCGGCTGTCGTCGAGCCTCCTCAACCGGTTTAGGAACCGTAAACACCCCCAGCTCTGTGAGAGTCTTGGCTGGTCTTTGTTTTGTCACCCCCTGCTCAGCTAATTGATCACCAGGAGATAGATATTTGAAGTGATACTCATTTCCACTCCGGGTCGCAAAGACTTCCTGTTCTTCGTCGGAGAGCGGGAAAGTAGGGATTCTTTCGTCATCTTCTCCTGGGATAGCAGAGACTCCACAACAAGACTTCCCTTTCCCTTTTGACTTCTTCTTGGATGACGATCCGGCCCATTGTTCATCTTCAATCAGGTCGGGGTGCACCTAAAGAATTTCACCGTTTGGGGCTGTGTGTGGGACAAGTCCTTTTTGGCGTTGTCCGTGCGGGTCGTCATTCACCGTCTTCATCCCGACTTTGGTAACACGTTTTGGCTCGAACCAAGTTGTAGGCACTGATCCGAAACTGATTGACACCACGTTTGCTCCCACATTTTTGGCCGGTTTTGGGGTTATGACTCCTACGTCGATCAATGCCTGGATCTTGTCCTTGAGGTGGTAGCAAGACTTCGTTGGGTGGTGGACCGCTCTGTGGTACGCGTAGTACTTCGGGTCCGTCACCTTGGTGGCCCTTTCATGATCTACAATCGCCGACAGCTGGATTTTGTTGTTCTCCAATAGGTACTTGAAGATGCTGAGAACTTCATCATCTTTGAAGGAGTAGACTTTGGGAAACCTCGGCTCCGAAGACTTTTGCTTCTGAGGCCGTTGCTGCCAATGTGGCTGCGATTGCTGTGGCGCTCGTTGCTACTGCTGTTGCTGAGGTTGTAATTGAAAGGTTTGGTTAGCATCAACGGCATTGGCATGAGCTTTACCTTTCCCTTTTTGGTTGAAGTTCTGCTTCGGAGGATTTGTTGCCGGTTGGCGTCTTTCCGCCTTCTTTCTTCTGAGGAATCGCTCAGCTTGCTCCCCTCGGACCTTTAAATCCTTCCAGGTCTTGGATGGTGCTATGCCCATTGCTTCCAACACATCCAGTGAAAGGTTGTTGTGGCAGGTCTGAAGGATGAATTCCTCAGTGATCGGGTCCCAGCAATTCATCGCCTTGTTCCGGAACCTTTTGACGAAGGTGTCGACTAACTCCCCGTCTTTCTGCTTCTCATCAAGCAACGATCCGATAGAGATCTCGGTGTCGTCGTCGAAGAAGTTTGTAAGGAACTTAGTCTCCATGTCGTCCCAACTGTTTATGCTTCCTGGCTTGAGGTGGCGATACCAATCGAAGGCGGCTCCGCGAAGAGTGCCAACGAATGACCGCACCATCAGAGGCTCATTACCAGAGATGACTCCTAAAATGCGATTTGAAGTTAATCAAATGCTGAGTGGGTGAACCCATCCCATTAAACGGCGTGAAGTTAATTAGACTGAACTTCGCCGGATATGGGATTGATTCCCACTCTCTTGGGTATGGACAAGAAATGCCTGTCTTTTTCGTCTCTTGAGCAGAAATCAATGTATTGATTTTGCTCTCGAGAAGTTTAATTTTTAGGCTTTCACCTGTGTCTTCGCTAGCATTCTCATTACCACCCCCTGGATTGATAGGAGGGTTATTGGCATTACGAGTTTCATTTGTGTCCTCATCTTCCAGGTTGTTCTGGTTATGACGACTTGGTTCGCCTTGTTGATTCCTCAATGCTTGAATCTGTTGGTCATGCATCTCTCTCATGTTCTGCATAGCCATCTGCATTTCGAACCTAAGGCTTTCTTGTTGTTTGGCCATGGCTTCTTCAAGCATCTTGGCCACTTGCTCCGCGCTTATCATGAACGACTCGCGGGGCTGTCCTTCACTAGACACGGTGTTGTCAGATGCAATCACCGAGCCGGCATCTGACTCTTCGTCTCCCGAAGGTACTCTTGTTCGAACCCTACCATACGTTGCACGAATGATAGCTCTGAACTGAAGACGAGTTACACGTCGAGGTATTTCTGGAATCGCCTCGGGGTTATCCTGAGCTGATGTTCCTCTGTTGGTCATGTTGGTGGTGACTCTTGAATGTTCACCATCTTCGACCATCGTTCTTCTTCGTTGGAAACGCCTATGCCTTGGTTTTGGCATTCCAGTGCTGAGTCTTTCAAACACCGAAACTCTCTCGGGGACTGCCTTGACACAGTCGCACTCAGACAGTACCGCCCGAATGAGCTTTGAGCAAGGACACTGAGTTTCGAAACTTCGAGGATTCCTCTTTCTGGATTTACTCGTACCCCCGGCACGATAGTACAGCTCGTCCATTTGAAGGTCGGAGCAACCTATCGTGTGTTGGTACGATCTCCCAGGTATAACGTCATCGTCATCAGACGACAACGTTTCCTTCTGAGGATGAATTGCCTTCTTTGGGCCTTCCAGAGTCACACGCCTCGAAACGCGCCTTTGTAGGCGTGAACCTTCAGCGGGCTCTTGCACTTCGATGCGCAAAGTTGTGCGCTTGGGTGCCACGATCTTCTCAAAATGTTGAGGGTTGTGGCGACCCCCAGCATGTTGCATTGTTTGGGACTTCTTCATTGGCCCCAACCGTTCTTGGACTGGAGCTTTGCCTCGTTCTTTAGGAAGTGGACCGAGGCGCTCCAACACTGACTTCCTCTTCTGGGATGGTCCTGTGGGATCTCCCGGAACAGTTGCGGAAATCACCGACGATTTGGGTCGATTCGCCGGAGGTTGAATTTTCGGAGGCTGCAGTTGTTGCTCCGTCGCTTCAGACTTCGGCCTCCAAACCCTACAAGTTGATGGTGGCTTCTTGACTACCTCCTTCTGTAGCTTCCGATGGGTTTCTTCAGCTTTGGCCCGTGCTTGCGCCGATAATGCGCGGCGTTTGCGGATACGCTCCTCCAGCGTCGAACGGTTCCGTTTGACACGGACCCACTCCATAGTTGATGGCTTGAAGGAACCACCCTTCATTTGTTGTTGAGGCTGTTTGCCTCGTTTGCTCTTCAGATCCGCATGGTAGCGGACCCCGTCAACAGATTCCATGGCCTTTGCGAATTGCTTTGCAAGGCGTTGACGCTGCCTCTGGCGATCTCTCTTAGAGAGAGTCACCACGCCTTCAATGGTGGATTTGACCTGCTTAGAGGCCGGTGGGACTTCACCCGACGCAACTCCGGCATCGATCGGGGTGAGGTTGTCGTTGGTGGCTTCAACTTCTTCGCACCAATGAACTTTTCTCCTGGAGGAGAACTTCTGGGATTTCTTGGACTTACGGGGGGAGGTTGATCCAGACGAGGACACGTACTCCTCGTACTTCTGCTGGTCGAACTCATACTCGACCTCCTCCATGACCGGGATCGAGATCCGCGGCTGCGACGCTCCGATCTCGGCAGCGAGATCGGTGGCTCCCACTGTGGTCGCCAGATTGTTCGCGGGAAAAATTGATGCTTTCTTCATTGACGATTCCATTGCTATCTCAGTTAACAACTTTATGCGTTACAAAGATCCGGTCTTTTTATAAGATCCGGTTACAATGAAAATGAAAGAAAATAAAGAAAAATTACAACTTTCCTTATTTGTCGAACAAATCACGAGCTCCTGTTATTCGGTCACTCGCTTGCGTGGGTTGTTTGTCTGCGCCGATGGTTGATCCGTTGACCACCGCACGATCTAAATCCAAGCAGATCTACGCGATATTACGGGTATTATTTCACCAAGGAAATAATAGCCGGAGGGATTGTTTCACCAAGGAAACAACCGCTCGAATCTCGGGATCAAAGACCAAGCTTTGATCCGGAGTGTAGTGACGTAGATCTGAGATCTCGATCCTCTCGAACTCCTGCCTTTTGTGATGCGGGTGCTCACCAAGAATCAGATCCGAATGTCCAAGTCTTCAAGCCTTCAAAAACTCAAGCACGAGGTCTCAATCCGGCAGAGTTTCGGCTCTCCAAAAGTCCTCTAAAATGATGCCTCACACCCCCTATTTATAGGCAACCAGATCTATGCATTTTGCACAGATCTGGGCCGGCCACCTCAGGGTGGCTTGGCACTGGGCCGAGCCACCCTGAGGTGGC
>BQKN01000068.1:311081-349131 GCA_022839385.1 Asparagus kiusianus | reverse complement strand
TTTTTCATGTTTATAAATATGAAATCACATATTTCATATTTTCTATTGTGTTTTTGAAAACATTGTATAGAATATGCAATTTTGTGAAAATACTGTCTTATTAGTTTATAGACTTCAATATCAGTTTATACATGTTTTACTAAGTCTATAAAAACATTTCACAAAGTTTCAAAAGTTGGTTTATGTCAAAACATCAAATTCAAGTATCTCATATTTTCATGTTTTGGACTATTTTGTAAAATGATGATATCTTTCATTTGGGAAGTCCATTTTGGAAACCAATCATTGTAGCATGTTTATTATCATGTCTACAATCATTCCCCAAAGTTTTACATTTTTTGGAATTTATTTGATATTTTTAAAGAGGGTTTTAAAATCAGAAAAATAGTTTTCAAAATCAATTTCTGAAGTATCAGTTATCGGTCGACCGAACCGGTCGACCGCACATTTAATTTTTCGTCAGCATGCAGCAGAGAGTTGGTCGGTCGACCGGTCCGATCGACCGAGAGCTCCATCGGTCGACCGCACTGGTCGACCGACGAAGTTCCAACTCGATTCTCAGATTGGAACCTAGATATCGGTCGACCGAAATTTTCGCCGGTCAACCGCCGCTCAGTCTGACTGTTTCCAATGGCTAGTTTTTGTTACCGTTGGCTGGGGTTTTTGGTCTTTTGTTTTGGGGTTTTTAGCTGAGTTTTTGAGTGGGTATATATACCCTATTGCTGCTCTCTTTCAAATTATCCAAGAGAGTTTTTTAACCAAGTTTAAAAGAGTTTTAACAAGGGTATTAGTTTGGTTTAAGTGTGTTTAAGAAGCTTTTAAGCATTTGGAAGTTTGAGTTTGAGAAATCAATTTCACAAGAGCTTGAGGAGATCATCTATTGGTGTTTGGGCATCCAACTATTCTCCTTCTACCTCTTGATCTATTGAGAAGTTTTCTAAACTCTATTTCTAGCTTTTTTATATATTTGATTATCGTTGTTATTAAGCTAGAATTATATTGAGTTTAGTTTCGATTTTTATCTCATTGTTACACACACCCACTTGAGCTTATTGTATTTGCATACATAGTATATTAGGGTTGTAAGAGATTGTAACATTGAGTTGTGCTTAATTGAGTTCTCATCTATTGTAGAGAACAAATTTATATTTGTTACATTGTGAGTGTTGTAAGGTTTTCGGTGAGCTAGAAAACCGAGTGTGTTGTGAAGTTTTCAGTGAACTAGAAAACCGAGTGTGAGGAGTGACGTTGATCGGTGAGCGTTGAAAACCGACACTGTGAGGTGTAAACGTTATTCGGGTGAGCGTAGAAAACCCGGTCGTGATAGCGGATTTCTCCTCGAGAGTGGGGAGCGGAGACGTAGGACGGAAGGTCCGAACTCCGTGATCATATCGTGTGTTTGAGTTTGCTTTGGCGTACTTTATCTTATGTTTATATTTCTTGTCGCCATTGTCCATAGCTCATTATTTATATGATCCACTATCTAGTTCATATTGTTTACTCCTTGTGTTAGTTTCATATCCTTGCATATATCATATATTGCTTATATCTCTTTCCTAGGATATATCTTGTTGTTCACATTGCTTATCCTAGCTCATATATATTGTTGTATTTCATACTTGCTAGGATAACTTGTTAATTAGTTTTAATTGGCATAAAATCGGATTAGATTAGCATAAGACCCTAATCACCCCCCCTCTAGGGTCTAACATATTATGGCCCATGTGTTAGACCTTAATCATATAGTCCATGTGTTGGACATTTACCCATTTCAGTCCATGTGTTAGACCTTCGTCATATATAGTCCGTGTGTTGGGCTTTTACCTTTTACAGTCTATGTGTTAGGCATTTATCGTATGCAATCCATGTGTTGGACATTTACCTGAGTTATTTTATTTAACATATAGTAGATGAAGTCCATGTGTTGGATAAGTATCTGGCATTAGTCAAGATATTTTGATAGTATGGATGGAGATGGAGTTAATGCTCCACGCTGTAGCTCGGATTTGGTATTTAGATATTTATAATTTGAGCTATGGTGGACGTACCTATGCTTGTGTTGTAAATTTCTAAAATATCAAACTCCCACGTCATTTTACAGTCGATGATTGATTATTTATTATATATCTACAACTATTTTTCTTATCCTTCTAGCCCTTCCCCCTTGGGGTTGGTTGAGATGTTACTCGCTACAACGCTTTGACGCTCGTTGTTTTTCCCCCCTTTCAGGCAGCGAGTTCGGCACACAGAGAGTCGCAGGTTGATAAGATGTCTTCATAGATTCTATCTAGATATTTATTATATTTGTAGTTTATGTCAGAACTCCACAATAGATGTATTTATGAACATTTGAGATATTATTTCTAGCTTTGTAAAGGTGATGTGCCTTAATGTCATTTCAACTAACTTCCTATTATGAGACAGTTGTACCAGTTCAGTTGGTTGTTTCTCAGAGATTTATCCATTTATATTAGTGATGATGATTTTCTTCAGAGTATCTATGTTTAGTATTTCTTCTGTATATTCTCTCATACCTATTTTGTACCTACACTGTTGTTGATTCCACTAGATAGATAGTAACTGTGATGGCGAAACATGTCGTAGCATGATGTTTGGTACTTGACAGGTTTGACTTTCTTGGTTTCACCTTAGACTGTAGCCTTGTTGAAACTAGGGGCGTCACAACAATGCATGTTTTTAAAGTTAAATCTAAAGAAGATATGCAATGTTTAACTTGACTCAACTCATCATTAGGTATATTTGCATTGTTATTCAAAGTAGAATAAATATAATTGTTTGCAAAAGAGCTTACTTTATTTTTCATGTTTTTTTACTTCTTACATGGCATTATCTTTCTCATGAGTTAAATTAGCAACATTTGAAATTAAAGAAACATGATCCAATTTTAATTTCTCATTATTTTCTTTAAGGATCACATTTTCATTAGAGATAGTATCAAGCTTAGAAGCTAATAACTCATGATCAGATTTCAATTCTACATGCTTGCTTTTAAGATTGATATAATTATTTAATAAATTCTTATAGGCATGCATTAACTTCTTATATGCACAAGCGAGTTCATCAATAGTCAATTCATTTTTAGAACTGGAATCGCTTACCATACTAGGGCTATTGCCTACTGGTTGTGTGCACAATGAGGCTCCACATGAACTAGAGAGCGAGCCGCCAAAGCTTGTCGAATCACCTTCAAGTTTTATTGATGTGCTTCTATTAATTTTTACAATTTGTAAGCACCATCAAATGAATCAAGCTTGTTAGAAAATGATGAATCAAAAGCGTTATCCAAAAATTCTAACAAAAAGCTTATTCATTGTAAACATCTTATGATCATTTTTACTCCACTTGGATTTCTCCGAAATGGGTACAATATAAGCGCAATCTATAATTTTCCTTAAATCAAAATGTCTAGATCTAACAAATAATTTAAATCTAACATTCCATTGAGCATAGGAGAAATTATCTAGTTTTGGAGAAATATTAATGACATAACCTAAGCTAGGTGCACCGTGCATATCCATAATTTATTATGCAAGTAATATGAAAAAATATCAAAATAAGATTAGTAACAATATGAAAGCTTGGATCTTTAACTCAAGGTAGTTAAGCCACAAATTAAAGAGCACCAAGCTCTTATACTAATTGAAAGCACCCTAGATGCGGGGGGAGTGGGGGGTGAATAGGGGTATGCTAATCTCATCCGATATAAATGCCAATTAAAACTAATTCTTAATTAATACTTGCAAGAGTGATATTCATTGAGATATGAGCAATTATATGAAACTAAACTAGGGGCAATATAAACATGAAATAATGTAAGCAATGAGCACAATAGGTGATATGAGATGAATACAAGAAAAAGTGTGCCAATGACAAACACAAACACATGATATGTTTATGGAGTTCGGTCAACTATTTGACCTACATCTCTGCTCCTCAACTAGAGGAGATCTCCACTATCACAACCAATTTTTAACACTAACCGAAAACGATTACAACTCCACACAATCTCGGTTTTCTAGCTCACCAAAAACTATCATAATCACTCATAATGTAAACACACTTAAATATCCGCCTAGCCCGTGTCCTCCTCCTCAAGTGCTCGGATTTACAACCTCTCACTAGAGTTTACAACTGATGCCATGGAATCGACCCCGTCTCTCACCACACACTCCTCTTAGTGTACAAGTGTAATACAATGTGAATCTCACAATAAGGCTCAATATAAATGTTTGTTCTCTACAATGGATGAGAACACAATGAAGCTTGCTCAATCACACTCACAACCCCAAGTGTATAAGTATATAAGAATACTAAAGCTCAATTATGGGTGTATGTGTGAAATAAAATGAGCAATTAACAAAAACTAAACTCAATGAATAATCTAGCTTAAATAAAATTGATAATCAACAAATAAATAGTGAAGCTAGAATGAGTTTAGATAAAACTTCTCTAAGATAACAAGAGCAAGAAAGATGGAATTGGAGATCAAACACGATAGAAAACAATCTCCTCCTCTTGTGGAAATTTCTTCACAAAAACAAACTTAAAAATGCTTAAAAGCTTCTTAAACAAACTTAAACCCCTTATAAACCTGTTTTAAAATTTTCTTCATTGGTTAAGAAGTGAAATAGTATAGGATATATATAGGGTGAAGAAACAAAGGCTTAAAATCTAAGAAAACAACAAAAAACACTAAAAACTGGAAAAATAGCCGTTATGTCAACGATAACATTTTCGATCAACCAGAGCTGATGGTCGGCCAACCGCTGGGGGGTTTCGGTCGACTGACACAAGTTTACGATCGACTGAAAAACCCTATAAACAAAATCCATAAAACCTTGCTTTGGTCGGTCAACCAACGGGTCATACCCGGTCGACCGAAAACTGATACATCAATTTTCCAGGTTTTTAAGTGCACAAAACTGATTTTCAAACGTTGTTTAAAAATATCAAATAAAATCCAAAAAATTGTAAAACTTAGAAGAATGATTATAAACATGAATATAAACATGTTAGAAAAGAAAATTTTCAATTTTTCATTTCCCATTTGTGAAAACTCATCGTTTTGCAAAAACTCAAAAATATGTGTTCGTATGAACACTTGATTTTGTCATATGGCTTAAACTAAGATGTAAAAACATTTTAAAACCATTTATTGACTATATATAAGATATAAATAATGTCTATTTTGTCCATAAGATAATAATACGACATTTTCATAAAAATATCCACTATGTGACAAAAATGAAGAATGTGTATGTGTAGATAATTTGGGCTTAAAGTATTGTTACACAAAATACACATCCTATACTAATATATCATGTCAATATCGTATGAAGATTGATCTTGATTGTTTGACTTGAATTGCATAACCTTCAATATCAGTGTTGCTCATTGACCTGGGTATATCAAACAACACAAACACTATAAATACAGTTATAAATTGTTTGTAAAATCATCAAAACAATATTTGGGAAATAGGCTTATCACATAAGTCCAACCTGATCACTAGACATCAACAGCTTGCGCCCACCGTGGGGCCTTCTCTCTTTTTAGACGGAACATGTTTGGTTCTGATTACGAGGTTGATCAACTTCAACTTCACCCTGAACAACATCGAAGTTGTGTCATTCAAGCTAAATGGAGCCTAAAGTTGTGTCACTCAAGCTAAGCAAAAAATGGTTTTAGCTCAGAGGAATCGACATAATCGCATCCCCCCTTACAGCTACAACAACCACTCTGAGAGCTTTAGCAACCATTTTGGGAGTATTTATTAACTAGCCATCTATAAGATGGATGAGCTCCCATTACATTCAAAGCCTCTTCATAGAGAGCTTTTTGGTTGTCTTTTTAGAGAGAACAACTCCAGAGTTTGAAATCTAAGATAAGCATCATGTTGTCTTTTTGGAGAGAACAACTCTGGCTCCTGGTTATCTTTTTAGGGAGAGCAACTCTAGCTCCTTGATTGTTAAATCACAAGAGCAGGAGTACGCCTCTCTCTTTACTTGAATAGCCTCTTTTCTAAGAGCCTTCAGTTCATGAAGTTGGTCATAGCACATGATCCACAAGAACTCGATCAAGGAAACTCCATTCAAGCTAGCTTATGGCGTCGAAGTAGGCATGCTGGCCATCTGGCTTCAGCACTTATATGAGGACATGAACTCCAAAAGGCTTCGAGTCGACCTAGGAGGTAACTCCGAAAGGCTTCGAGTCGGCCTTGACCTCCTAGATGAGACCCGAGAGAAAGCACTCCGAACCCAAATCACCAATCAGCAATGAGTCGCCCGCTACTTTAATAGCAAAATCTAACCAAGAAGGTTCAGTGCTGGCAACCTCATCCTCAGTAAAACTGCTTTCGATAGAGATACTCAGAGAGGCAAGCTAGCTCCTAACTACGAAGACCCATATATAGTCCTAGAAGAGTTACGACCAGGCACCTATCGACTCAGGGCCACAGACGAGAGAGCCCTCCAATATCCATGGAATATCGAGCACCTGCGGAGTTATTTTCAATAACATCGCCGTGTTATTTTCAATATACTTTTAAATTTTAGTTTATCAATGAAATTCTTGTTGAAACTAATTTGATTCCTGTTTTGCACTCCATAGTGCCTAATTTACGCTGGAATTAAGCCCTTGGTGTCTTTTCCCAGGATAAGCCCAAGGCACTTTCACCATATGGTCAACTCTCATAATTGCCTCTCCACCATCATGACTATACTGAAGACTGAGGCGTTTATGTAAGTCTTGGACACCCAACGTCAGGGTTGTCCTTTTGCTATTTTGCCCTCAGGGCGGCCCTCCGTAGGGTGAAAGACCTAGTCGACTTCAGCAAGTCCTAGGCACAGTCTTATGGTTGTTAAGACTACTCAACTTCAGTAAGTTATAGGCATCCAACCTCAAGGTTGAGTTCTAAGCCCTTGGTGCCTCTTCTCAGGGTAACCTAAGGCAATCACTATATGGTCGACTCCCACAATTACCTCCCGGCTATTAATGCAGTTCAAAAGTTTGTCAAATTCTGTAAGTTCTAGGCAACCAACCTCAAGGTTGAGTTCCAAGCCCTTGGTGCCTCTTCTTAGTGTAAACACAAGGCACTTTTACCGCATGGTCAACTCCTACAGTTACCTCTCGATCATCATGGCTGTATTGAAGACCTAGGCATCTACGTAAGCCCTGGGCACTCAACCTCATGGTTATCAATATACCAAAGTCCCAGGCATCTACGTAAATTTTGGGCACCCAACCTTAGAGTTGTTATTTTTCCAAATGCCCATAGTTTCATCATGAGTAAACCCAAGGCATGAAGTTTAGCTATTCGAAAGTCACCAATTAAAAAGACTCAGGCACTTTAACCTGCAAGTCCTTGTCAACAAGAGGCATGAACACTTAGCCAGCACAAGGCGTAATTTGGACTAGTAATCTGACCCCCTAACATCCTGGATGACACAACACGACTAGCTCACTAGAACCAACATTTAGTTCTCTTAATCAGAGTAAAGTTGCAATCTACAATCCAAAAAAAACAAGGAATAAAAGTTAAGTCAATCTTTATTCCAACAAAGCTTTAATATAGTATTCATGTCTATATACAAGAAGCATGTCGATGTCTACAAAAAAAGAGAGTACAAATACAAGGCCTCAGGTCTCCCGCCAAGATCCGAGAGTTAGGGTTGGGAGGCTCTCGACGGCAGTGACGTAGTCTTCAGGGGCTTCGGTGACAGCAGGAGAAGAGGAAGTGGGAGAGTCTTCCCCAAGATCATCCCCTGGTTCGTCATCACCATCGACATCCAATGCTAGATTTAACCCCCCCCTTCACTCGTCTCAATCTCCTCTAGGAGATCAAGGTAGCAAGAGATGCATAGGGGGTAGGGGGTAATGACTATCAAGAGTGGGAAGAGAGCTAGGGGGAGTAGCGAAGCTAGATAGTCAATGTCGGTCTTGCAAGCCAAGGCTAACTCAGTTTTTCCTTGAGGGCCATGGCGCCATTTGTTAATAACCTTCTTCCTATGCTGCTCCGAGTCCAAGTAAGAAAGCCGACCCTCCAAGTCCTTAACAATCGTCACGGATGCAGGAAGGGTCAACCGCTCCTCCTCGAGGTCCTGCCTCAACTGCTCGATCAAGAGACGACTCCATTGAGTGTATTCCTCAGCCACTGCCTTTAGGTGCCTCTCAGACTCGACCTCCTCGGCCAAAGCGATCAGCCAGCTGTCCCGCTCGGAAATCCCTTGTTGTAGATGTCCAACCTCTTCCTTCAGTCGGGCCACCTCCCACTGGAGATCCTCAATATAACCCAAATGCTTGGAACACTGTATTCTGTAGCCCTTCAGGAGCCTCTACTTTTTGTCCAGCTCCAGAAGCCAGACATCCTCCCTACTGTTCAGTTTGGCCTCTAAGGAAGCAATCCTCTTTTCTACCTCTTCCTTGGCCGACTTCTCATGGGCCAACTCCGCATGCCCCACCCATGTGCCGTCTCGTGCTTGTACACGGTTCAGTCGAACAGTTCTTGCTCTAGTAAAGTCCCTCTGACCAAATAGGCCTTGAGGGTAAAATAAGCGCTAGCACTTAGTATCTCCCTCAAGTTCCTCTTGTGCTTCGGGAAAGAAAACTGGGATACAGCATCGATCGGGGTAGTTATGGACTGCATGACTAAGGACTCCACATCCATGGGTACCTCCGAGATAAACCTATCATTTTCAAGAACTTCTTCCCTAGGTGAGCAGAGGGTTAACAGATCTCTCACCAGCATGGTCCTCGCCCTCTCCCAGGATGAGTGAGCAAGCTCGTCGATTCCATGGCAGAGTGCCCAGAACTTACTCCACACATCTGCCATCTCGTCTGCCTCAGATCCATCCGGATGTGCTATTTGCTCGCCAACATCCCAGACATCCTGACAAGATCCTTGCTAGGCTTGTGGGACTACTCGGTGGCAGAGCTCAGCCAACTGCATCCTTGACAGGGGCCCCAACTGCTGCCCCTTCAAAAGTTATGGCCACCCCCTCTACTTTAGGAGGGTAAGAGTTGCCAATGATGATGACCTCATCCGGTTGATAAGCTTGGACAACCTCCTGCTGCCTCTGGACCAGTTACGACTCTTCAGCTAACCGCTGTATCTCATTCGGGTCAACACAGACTAGCCCCTGTAAGCGTCAAAAATGCTGATAGATATCCAAACAAAGCTCAAGACAACAAGAAGATCATCCAAAAATCATAAAAAATAACCTTACGCTGTCTCGAAATGATCAAGACAGTGTAGACTGTCTCACAAATGAGACAGAGTTGACTATCTCACGGTGCAAGATAGTAGACTGTCTCGCAGTGCGAGACAGTGTATACTGTCTCGCAGTGCAAGACAATGTTTACTGTCTCGCACGCGAGACAGCTATGAAATGATCAAAAGTTGCTGAAATAACTGCATGACACATGTCCATTAACTGTCAAAGAACGTGGGAAATAACGTGGGTGAGAATCACGTGGAGAACTTTCAAAATAACGGAGTTTAAAACGTGGGCAAGAATCACGTGGATAACTATCAAAATAACAGAGTTTGAAATGTGGGAAGGCAGTTACAATGGAAACCATCGGGTAGTTTGGGTTTTCCGAGACAGTCTTTATTGTCTTGGAAGCCGAGACAGTCATTACTGTCTCGTCCGCCGAGACAGACAATACTGTCTCGCAGGCAAAACTCTCCTATGACGTTCTATTTTTAGTTAAATGTTCCTAGAAGCTATAAATACCCCCCAAGGGCCATTATTGAGAGGGATTCGAGTAGATCAGAGCATAGAGAGCAGAATACTTGAGCCTTTTGATAATTCCTTAGGATTTAAGCTTCGACTTAATCTTGTGAAGAGTGTTCATGTTACTTTGATAAGATATTCACTGATTTTCATTCTTTCTTCTAAACGAAGGAAAAATACCAAAGACTCTCACGATCTGTGAATCAGTGGTCCACGAGTCAAAGCATTCTCGGTACAGGCAAAGTCCCACAAAACATGAATCGATAAACAATTTCTGTGTTATTTTCTAGAGAGTTGTAATTTTCCTTTTATTGTATAAGAGAAGTCTTATAAAGAGACTGTTTTCTTTTGAATTCGTTGTAATCAATCGAAGATATAATGAATTCCACAATAGCATCAACTTTCAACGAAAACAAACTGACGACCACCGTGGGAGCCAGCGGTCTCGCTACTGAGACCGTAGTATCGCAGCTGATCAAGATTGTGATCTATGAAGAGATCGAATATGAGTTCGATCAGGCAAAATTTGAGGAGTATCCATCATCCTCGTCCTCAAAACCTTCCTCGCCTCGTAAGTGCAGGAAGGTTTCGTCCTCCAGGAAGATTTTCCAGTCTTTAACTTTGGTGAAGTCAACATGTGAAGACTCTTGCCTGATTAATTCTAAGGACTCTACTTGCAACATATCTGCTCCAAATGACCCTTCACCAGTTAAGGCGTCATTGAATCAAAACTTACCGGTGTAGACAAAGAGGGCTCGTCAGAGACAACGTCAGCACCGTGCTTGTCAATTGGCCAAGGCCTTAGAATAAACCGACGGGGTTCACTACTATACGGACCTAGAGTCGAGGAAACAACGAGCGAACCAGTTGCCTCAGCGGCAAACCAATCATATTTCTGCACAACTCACGGCAGAGGAGTGGACTCTCGTCAGAAGAGAGGAGTGGACTCTCGTCAGAAGGGCTCGTTCGACCCTTAAAGAACGCATACAAAGTTGAATAAAAAATATAGATATTATGGAATAAAGGCCTTACTCTCAGAAGGACCCACTTCGGTTGGACTAACTCCAACAGACGATCCTATGGCTGCACCAGGAGTTTTCCCTGATAATAAATTAGAGATATATTGATGGTCACCCTCTGAGAGATCGAGATCGAGATTGTGCTTGTTAAAATCCTCGACTTCAGTTGCATGAATAATTTCTCCCCCAGCTGATTCACCCATTATGGCGTCTGCAGAATGTGTTGGGTCATAAGTAACATATATACTTAGATGAATTTACACAAAATAGAGATTAGTTTTACCTTCGTTAACTGGAACGGATTCGAGAGCTCCACTACTTGTACCCACTTCTTTTAGTTTAACTAAAAGGAGACAAAGTGCACAAGTCATTAGAGGAGGCACATGTTCCGACTCATTCATCTTTCGGAATTGCCTTCCAAATGGAGAAAGATTCGTACCTGTGGTTGAAGCCGATGGGTCAACGTTGGAAGTTGTTAGAACACCAGCGGTTTCGTCTCTAAGCGTGTCGTGTACTTGTTGAACAAAGCTAGGCTCCTCAGCTTCCATACCGTCGGGAGAAGCAGCGTCAGCCTAAAATTCTCCCTCTCCTTGACTCCCTACAGAAATTGAGTGCGAGATAAGTCTGAGTGTGAAGAAATATAAGAGCAATAAAGTGAAAATAAAGATGGATTTTTACCTTGTTCATCCGAAGAAACACTGCGGGCAGATGTCTCTTCTAAACCAGGAAGACGAACACGTGGTTTAGAGACAGCCTTCTTCCGTCTTTTTAATGGATGCGCTTCATCTTGAACTCTGGATCTATCGTGACGATACTTGGTATGCAGCTCAGTTCTCGGAGGAACTTGGGTTTGAGTTTGAGTTGAAGATTGTGATCTTTGCCGGTGAACAAGAGGCATTGTATCTTCTTCCTCCTCTTCATCTCCACTAAGGACCTCTGCCGTCATCCAATTAGGTTGCGTCATAATGACCCTCTCCCTCCTTCTCTTCGGAGCATCTTAGGGTCAAGCCGGATCAGTATGTTGAGCCCTGTGAGCGATAGAAGGATTTACATATCCTCTTTCGAATAAAGAGTCTGAAAGACCAGTCGTCTACTCTTTAGTTACTTCAGAACTTGATCCAATCTCATCCGCCCTCTCAGAAGTTTCGGTCTCGTCAGTCTCAAACTCTTCTTCACTATCAGCTGGGCGAGCAGGTTCTTTTCCCTTTCTGGATGATTCAGCAGCCTCTTTCCTTCGAGGTGATAGCACAGTGTCATGGACCACGTATGTTGCCCGGTAGGTTGGGAGGCTCTTTCTTCCTCTAGTTCGGATATCCTCCTCTTTCGAGCAATGGTACTGGCAGGTATCAGCCACTTACAGTAAAGAAAAGTCATCTGCAGAGGAGGCATCCCTAGAGGGAGGTCAAACTCAACATTCGTACAACCGATGATGCCCTAAAACCAGGCTCTCACCACATCAATAAGGCCACCTCGAACCCTAAGTTGACGGTTCGGGTTGCCGACGTAAAGTTGATCATAGCCGAATTTACGAGCAAACCGGCATGGAAAGTATGGCTCGATATGACAGATATTTTTCACCCTAAATACTAGATAACCTAGTCGGATGTTCATCAACCATTTGAAGCAACCGACATCCAAAATCGTGCGATTCTGCCTAGGTTCTTCAGCATCCAATAGAGTTGCATTGTAAATCCTAGAGAATTGAGGGAAACAAGGAAAGAACTCCCAGCACTTGTGGACTTTGAATTGCCTAGATATACCTAGCCACCGATGTTTGACCCATTTACAACCTTCAAGAGTCTGTAGTAGAGGAAGGCTTGGATCTACTGTCTCAGGAGCCTCCATTAAGTCTGGCTGGTGAAGTACCAACCAGGTCATCAAGTAGGTGTATGGTAATTCCAATTTCGGCACGGATATTCCAGCGGATGGTTTCTTTCCCTCTTGAGTAAATACAGAAGCCAATTGCCGCAATCCACTATGAATATCAGCTACCATAGCAGGAAGTAAAGATAACTTACGACCTGTGGCTAATTGAACGGCCGGATACAACACTTCGATCGGCATCGCATCAGAAGGTTGGTGGGGGACAACCCACCTCTTCAACCATATGGCAAAAAAGCCAGCTAATAGGGTGGTTGAATTGATCGGAACGCCGGCTTGCCATAAATAAGAACGAAATTTGGTACCGTGAGGAAAGCCGTCTTCTGAGCGGGAAATGTAAGATTGTGCGTTCCTCCTCTCCAACAACCGGTTAATCTCATTCGGAGTTAAGGGGGATAGTCTACACACTTCTTCCGAATGGCTCTCAAGGTTCTTGAACAAATAATCCGCGAATTGTTTCAAGCTAATCTGGGGGGAATTCTTCTTTGCTCTAGCTTCCATCTCGACCACAGCTATATGATAGTGGCATGTCAACTCCCATAAGGTGTCATAGGTCACGGTTGACCGATCCTTTATCTTATTCAGTTGACTGATAGTGGGAAAGAATTCTTGATATGGAACGTCACCTATAGGCAGCCCCGATACCTTCATCATTTCATGTAACGGCAATCCAAACTCCTCGTTCTTAGTGAAAAAAGTGTTGGTGTCGGGATTGTAGATCTCGAACAAAGCGAAGAAGTGATCCACACTGATTTGCAGACCGTACATACTGGCACAAATCGAAACTGATAACCCTAACTCTGCTAATTCTCGCCCCCAGGGATTCAATACATATTGGGTCATTCTTATCCACTACTTATCTCCAAAATAATGAACCCATCCATAACATCTGAATTTCTTGATGGGGAATTCTTTTCCCAACATAGCTAACATGTTTTTCATGGTGTTTGCCTATGCCGCCTTTTCATTCTGGGGCAGATTATCTTAGCCTAAAATACCAGGGTGAAGTCCTCACACGGAAGCTCTGTCACTAGAACCTGGGGTAGCCTCTCTACCAATGAAACCACAATGAACACGCTCATGGTTTTCGGTCAATCTCCAAAACATCTTCCGACCAACTGCCAAGTTTCTGAACTTCAAAAGTGAATGCTCCGGAGGAATCCAGGGCATGTACAAGAAGGTCGACCCACTCACATGCAACCACTGCGCATGTCTATAAGAAACGACTTCTGGATCTCTTATAGAGTCACCAAACAGGAAATCTGGATTCCTTATACACTGATTCGAGTCCTTCTCTGAGATTAAAGTAGCATCCGTGATCAACCGTCGTAGAACACGACAACTACCCCGTCGTATCAACTCTATTGCTCCTTCGCTATAGTCTAATCTGGACTGGGGAGATGATTCAACTAACGGGAGTCCTTCATAGTAAGAGTGGGTGACACTACTTTGACCCGTGACTTCACTAGCAGTGAAGATTACGGAAGGAAAATGGACTGAAAAAAGGGGGAAATACTTAAAATTTTAGAGAATGCGGTGTATCTTATCCCATAAGATATAATCGCCATCTCTCAACAGGTGCGACGATTTTTATTTACCACACGTATGAAAGAGATACGCGTTACTATGCACGAGCATTATAACGGCATATCAGAACCTCTCAAAATATGTGGGATAAGGTAAAATCGCCCCTGTATACTCTGAAGTGTGTCTTGTCCAAGAAAAACAAACACTTTCAAGCGTTGATCCCCTCAAAGGAGGATATCGGCTCTTCTCGAATGCATCTCAAAGGATGACAAACAAGGATTTACGTATAAAGATGGATAGATATAGATGAAATTGACAAGATGCAGTGTTTAAATTTGTGAAAGGATGAAAGAAGTGTACCCCCATACGAAGCGGCAACGGGATCAGCCCCCTCGGTAGTCTGGACAGTCAAACGGCCTCAGGGAACTCGAGATCTCTTCGGCGACATGATGAAAATATGATCTACGTTGAAATCCAACGAAAAGGTTAGTGTTTTGGGGATAGAATCAACAAAAAAATATCATGAAATACGCCCAAAACATTGCATGCAAGGCATAAGAACAGGAAATTGAGATTTCAAACAGCAAACCTAGAATATTCCTTCGAGCTTCGAACGAGATCCCCTTCCTAACGAGAGTTCTACCCAAATCAGAAACAAAAAGAGGAAGAAGAGGCTAAAAAATCATTGAAGATCGCTAAGAAATCACCCAAAAGATAGCTGAAATCCAACGTGAAAACCCTTGAAAAAACCCTAAGTCCGACTTTTATACTCACTGTCTTACAGCGCGAGACAGAAAACACTGTCTCACAACGTGAGACAGAAAACCCTGTTTCACAACGCGAGACAGAAAACACTGTCTCGCAGAGCGAGACAGACAATACTATCTCGCCAAGCAAGACAGTCTACATTGTCTCGTCTCGCAGGACAGACAACGCTGTCTCAGACAGAGGCTTCCATTTGGTAGTGTTTTCAACCATAATCTAGATACGACACATGTGGATACTCCAATAGGTATACGAGTCTAAACTATTTCTCTACCCTCAGCAGGAAGTTTCTAGAGAATATCACCCAGAATATTCTTAAGATTAACCTGATTGCCTCCTATCGGGTATACGAGGTTAAACTATTTCTCAAAAACTCTGAAAAAATACGTGAGTATAAACGGTGTTCTTATGAAGACTGATACAGTGATAAACAATCCGGTATCAATTTGGCGACAAAAGCGAAGTTCACAATTACAAATTCTAGCTTCGGTTCAAGATCTCGACAATGGTCAAGCGATAAAGGTAGTATCGGAAGAGTCTTAGCTATCCTACAAAGCACTGAATAGATTGAGAGATAAAGAGGTCAAGATTTGAAGCCATTTACGGGTCCTTCTACATGATTTATTCAACCAAGTATTGCAAGGATTGTAAGTTAGACCTGTCTTATCCAAAGTGTCCCAGACTCCTCTATAAAGGAATGAGTCTGGAATACTTTGGAGGAGGTATCTGTAGGCATCAAAAAATACTGATAGATATCCAAACACAGCTCAAGATAACAAGAAGATCATCCAAAAAACACAGAAAATAACCTTACACTATCTCGAAACGATCAAGATAGTGTAGACTATCTCACAAGAGAGACAGAGTTGACTGTCTCGCGGTGCGAGACAGTGATGACTATCTCGCACATGCGAGACAGTGTTTATTGTCTCGCAGTGAGAGACAGTGTTTACTATCTCGCACGCGAGACATCTCTAAAATGATCAAAAGTTGCTAAAATAACTGCATGACACGTGTCCATTAACTGTCAAAGAACGTGGGAAATAATGTGGGCGAGAATCACGTGAATAACTGTCAAAATAACAGAGTTTGAAATGTGGGAAGGCAGTTACAATGGAAACCGTCGGGCAGTTTGGGTTTTCCGAGACAGTCATTATTGTCTCGATCGCCGAGACAGACAATACTGTCTCACAGGCAAAACTCTCCTATGACGTTGTATTTTTAGTTAAATGTTCCCAGAAGCTATAAATACCCTCCAAGGGCCATTACTGAGAGGATTCGAGCAGATCGAAGCATAGAGAGCAGAATACTTGAGCCTTTTGAGAATTTCTTGAGATTTAAGCTTCGACTTAATCTTGAGGAGAGTGTTCATCTTACTTTGATAAGATATTCACTGATTTTCATTCTTGCTTCTAAACGAAGGAAGAATACCAAAGACTCTCACGATCTGTGAATCGGTGGTCCACGAGTCAAAGCATTCCCGGCACAAGCAAAGTCCCACAAAACAGGAATCGATAAACAATTTCTGTGTTATTTTCTAGAGAGTTATAATTTTCCTTTTATTGTGTAAGAAAAGTCTTATAAAGATACTGTTTTCTTTTGAATTCGTTGTAATCGAACGAAGATATAATGAATTCCACAATAGCATCAACTTTCGACGAAAACAGCCCCATCGAACAGTTAGGGCCTTTGTCCTTCTTGGCCTTCACCTTCTTCGGCCTCCTTCGCTCCGCCAATTGGGCAGCAACCTCAGCCAGCCTCGATGTCAAGCCGACCACCTCTTCGGGTCAAGATCCCTCCTCAACCTCTTCTATGGCCGAGGAGTCGAGCTTGATTCCTCCCTCAAATTCCTCTCAATGCTTTTTTCAAGGGGGAGAGCTAGCAGACTCACCCTTGCTAGGTCGATCGAGGAGGACAAGATCATGGACACGCCCGTCGACCGGAGAGATACCGTCTCGAAAAGATTGCTTCTCTCCTAGGACCCGGCATAGGAATGAATCTTCTCTAGTAACGAACTCTCCTCGTCCTCGAGGGGACATGGCCTTAGCACATCCTTGGCCGCTTTAGGCCAATTTGGGCAAGCAAGAACACTGTCAGCCCCAAAGACCCACACGAAGTGCTCCTTCCAGTCCCTGTTAGACTCTGGAGCATCCGACACAAACTTGAAACTTCCACTATCATGGAAGAAGTAGTGTGGGTCCTTCTTCTTTGACTTGACACCTACCAGATGCCCGAGCAGTCGCATAATCAACGAAACACCAACCGGATTGCAAATGGCGATAAAGCCAACCAGAACCCCAATAGCATTAGAGGTAAATTGAGAACGGGAAACCCCCAGAGCAATGCAAGCATCCCTAATAAAGGAATGAAGTGGTAGCTGTAGACCATACTCAAGATGAGTAAGGTATAAAGGCGCTCCATCCCCGCCATGGCGATATACCGGCTCGTTCATACTTGGGGCCCCTTAGAGTAAAATCCCTAGGGATGTCGTAGAGATCATAATAATGCTTGAGCTTTCCAATCAAGACCCTCGAGTAGATGGGCTAGAGAAGAGAAATCCTCTCCTCATTGTGGCCTATAATGTAAATCTAGGAAGCCATCGAAGAATTTTGTTTGCAAGAAAACTTGTTGAAATTCAGTGAATCACGGAAGATTTTTTAGGCAAGAGTTTGTATTCTTCTTCGCCCCTAACAAGCGATTTATAGTATTCCAAGGGGCACGTGGATAAACAGAACAGATGTCTAGTTTCAAACTGAATAGGTGAGATTCACCTCAAAATCTCAAACGGTTTGTTCAAAACTCAAAAGCGCCGTTCCTATTTACTCCGAACCTCTTCGCTTCAAAATCGAAACAATGCCATTACTCTAATAACTAGCAACGTCATCATGATGTCTCTAATAGTGATGTTTCACCTGCACAATAAAGTCCTCTAGGAGCTCACTAAACAACGTATACTCGGCAAGTAGTCAACCAGGTCTTATCGACCCGCCATAGCCGACAGCTGACTTCAAGAATATTTCTCGAACAACTCATTCCAAAAGCTCAGATGCTAAATAGCAAAAGTAGTTGGCTTGATTGTTTAAAGACTTAAAAAATTAATCATTTAGAAATGATCTACTCGAGTTTGAGACGTCTCCTCTCGATGGAGGACGAGTCCTATCAAGTTAATGCTTAAGGCTACAAGTCTACATTGAAGCTAAGTCATTCGGCAAAACACTCCGAGATTGTGCAACATAAGAAAACAATTACAAAGCAAAAAAATTTCTTTATTCATCTATAAACAATATTTACAAGACATATGATGTGTATATATACAATACAAAAGCAAAGAATCGGGAAAGTACTAAGAAGCTAAGTGAATTTCATTCCAGCTCCTGATGGTAAGCCTAGGACATAAGATGGGCCACCTCCCCCTAGAGTTTGGTGAGCTCTGTCAATTAACGTTGCGCATGCATTTTCGCTAGCTTCTCCATTTTGACCTGCACCTTAGCACGGTCTCTCTACTGGATAGCCTCACCTAGTTCCTCAGCCTTTCTTCGGCTCTACTCCAGCTCTTGCTTGAGCTTTTGACCTTGACAGCCTGCTCCAGGTTGACCCCGTTACTAGCCCTTAAGGAGTTAAGCTCCCGAAGGAGTTTGAGATAAGAGGTCCGGAAGTACTCCATCTAACCAAACATCTCCTGCTCCACTAGAGCGCCTCGAACAAAATAGCTTCAAAAGAAGACCGGTGTTGGGGACCACCTTCAGGTACTTGTCGTCATGAGGAAGATAGAATTGCTCAATGGCCTTTGACTGGGCCACGCGAGAGTCAAGAATTGTCCCGTTGGCATCAAGATAGTGAATGGCCTCAAAGTCGTGCCCGCGGTCAGGTTCCTGTACATATCGGCAACCGACACCTGTAGTCACAATGAGGTACTCAAACAACTTCTCCCACTCCCCTTCTCCAAGCTCATCAATATGATGGAGGAAAAGATACTTCAGCCCTGAGGAAGGCTAGGATCCCTCCTTCGCCAGCTCTTCTCCGCGATATGATGACTCACCACAACCTGTAGACGGCCCTACTTTGCCTTCATGGGATCTAATCTTGCGACACGAATTAGGGAAATATAAGTCGCATGTCATTTTTCGGTGAAATATCGGTCATATCGGCGAAAAATCGGCCATATCGGCTGATTTGTCATGTTTGGAAAATCGGCCGAGATTTGTGAATATCAATTCAAAGCTTATTAGGTTTGGTTTGGGATAATTTAAAACCATTTGACATTTTCGAACCCGATAGACACCAGATCAAAAGAAAAAAAAGAAGAAAAACACTAGATAAAAAGAAAAAAGAAGAAAAAACCTAGGGCTCGCGATTGGGAACCCAGCAGCCTCCTCTCATCGTTTTGCTTTCGTGGTCTCAACAACATCAAAAACCCTAGGGCTTCTCCTCTCCCTCCTCCTTACGACATCAAAATCTGAAGCCGCCTTCTCCTTTCTTTCTTCCTTGCGCCATTGGAGCTGCCTTCTCTTCTCTTTCTTCCTTGCACCGTCATCATCGGAGGGTCCTCACATCGTGATCTTCAGCCTCCGGGTAAGCCTCTCTAACCTCTCTCTCTCTCTCTCTCTCTCTCTCTCTCTATCTCTCTCTCTCTCTCTCTCTCTCTCTCTCTTTCTCTCTCTCTCTAATGACTTTTTATGTTTACATTTTTTTAGATTTTGTTCTCTCTCTCTCTCTAACCGTTAAGTAAAAGGGATTGTTTCCCTTCTTCACGTAAGCCTCCCGACCTCTCTCTCTCTCTCTCTCTCTATCTCCCTCTAATGAGTAATTTTCTATTTACATTTTTTTTTTTACATTTTTTCAGACTCAGTTTGTGCTGTTTACTGTTGAGTCGCTCATTGGAGCTAACTGCTAAGTAAAAGGAATTGTTTGATTTGTTTCTTAGGTGAGCCTCCCTCTTGAATCTTTTCCCTATCAATAAAATTAATTTTAAGTTAGTAATTAAAATTATTTAATTTGTTATATTAATAAGCTTTGAATAATACATAGTTATGTAATTTGTCAATTTAAATATGCAAATATAAGTGGTTGTCTAAATTCACATTTGTTGTCTTATTTTGTAGAATCATGTCGTCTGAAGGACAAGGATCTACTAGACCATCAACAACATCAAAAACGGGTGGTAAAGATCCATGTTGGCAAGATGGGGAGAGAGTTGGTTCTGATACAAGTAAAGTTAAATGCAAATATTGCACTCAAATTCTCAATGGCGGTATTAGTCGATTCAAACAACACTTAGCCAAAAAGAGGGGAAATTGTGCGTCGTGTGTGAAAGTACCTGATGATGTGAACGTGAAAGTTTATAAAATTCTAGATAATACAAAGAAGAGTAAGGATGAGAAGGAGATGGTAATGTATAACTTGTTGAGTGAGGTGCATATTAAGGAGGATGAGGAGGACCATAACTCCATCTCATTGAGTAGTGAAAGAAGTTCGTCATCCTCTCACATGGTTATTGGACCAATGGACTGCTTCGCCGCTCATTCTCCCAAGGAGATTGCCCAAATAGTAGCACAGGGGAAACAACCAACGATGGACTCCAAGCTTAGAAAGAAGAAAAGGGAGGATGTATTGCGATACATCTCCAAATGGTTCTATGAAACCGGCAATCCATTTCATACTGCCACGCTCCCCTCTTTCCATCAAATGCTACAAGCTATTGGCTTATTTGGAAGTCATTTGAAAGCTCCATCCATGTATGAACTGAGTGAGACATGTTTGCAAAAAGAAGTTTAAGAGACAAGAAATTGTTAAAAACTTTAAAAGGACTTGTGTTGTCAATGGTTGCTTGATAATGACCGATGCATGGAGTGATCGGAAGACTAGAAGTGTCATGAACATAGTTGTACATTCTGCTAGGAGAGCTGGTTTTTTGTCTTCACATGATGCATCGGTTGATAAGCACAATGCTAAGTATATCTGTGATTTTGTAGACAAGGCTATTGATCAGATAGGGGAGGCAAATGTGATACAGATAATCACTGATGTAGCTTCAAACAATATAACGGCTTATAAGTTGTTGATTGAGAAGAGGTCAAATATATTTTGGATGACTTGTGCTGCACACACAGTAAACTTGATGTTGTGTGATATCCCTAAGCTAAAACCCATTCGTAATGTCATTTTAATGGGGAGGAGTGTATCAATGCTCATATATAATCACACCAAGCCTCTTCAATTATTTAGGGAGTTCACTAAGGGTGATCTTGTGAGGTCGGGAGTTACGAGGTTTGCTACGGCATTTCTTTCTCTATAGTCATTAAGAGATCATAAGAAAGAGATGAGGCAAATGTTTATCTCTGACCAATGGATAGATTGTAACCTTTCAAGAACATCAGTGGGTAAAAAGGTATATTTTAAATTAAAATTTCAATTGCATTCATTTTGTTCATTTGATCATTTATATTTTATTAATTAGATTTATTTGTATGTTTGTAGGTTGTAGAGATTATTGCTAACAACAAGTTTTAGGATAATATGGACTTTGCTCTCAAAGTATTCACTCCTCTAATGAAGGTTCTTCGAAGAGCGGATGGTGATAAAATTGGTTTGATGAGATTTATATATTGGGACATGTTGGTTGCTATGGTGGAGTTGAAAGTGGCCCCTGGGGATGATGAGAAGAAGTATAATCCCATATTGGAAATGATTAAGCCGAGATTTAAGAAGAATCTTTGTGAAACGCTACATAAAGTGGGTTACTTTTTGAATCCTTTTTACTATTACCCGGCTTACACGGACATCGAAGATGATGGAAGCTTCATGAATGCCATAGTGAAGTGTATGCATAAACTCTTTCCCGATGACCATGTGACTTTTACAAAGATTGGAAATCAAATACCTAATTATCAATAACGCCTAGGGTCATTTGGGGATCAATTTGCGAGGCGAAGTGCTATTAAGGGTGATTGTCTGGGTAAATTTATGTTCTCATTCAAATTAATTCATTGACCTCTTTTTTGAATTTATAAGTTACTACATTTTTTCAATTATGAATTGACTAGTTACTTGGTGGAGGCTTTATAGAAACGATACTCCCGAGTTAAGGAAGATAGCAATGAAGACTTTGGGCTTGACAACTAGCTCTTCGGCTTGTGAAAGGAATTAGAGTACATTTAAGATAGTAATATTATTTCTTAAATTTTAAACATCTTGTATGCTTGTATTGTAGTATTTGATGATTGGTTTTTTATGCTAATTCATGATTTTCTTTTGTAGATTCATACGAAGAAGAGGAATAGACTAACTCATAAAAAACTTCATGAATTAGTCTTTGTCAAGTTCGATGCAAAGTTGAAGAACAAGCATGCCATCCCAAATAGAGATCATTTAACCGCCTACGATGACGAGGAAAGAGTCACTGAATGGTTGTTGGGTGAGGAGGGTAATAGTAGTGATGATGAAGTATTTCCGGGAGAGTGTTTTAACTTTTAGACAAGTTGGAGATATTTCAAGAGCTAATCCAAGGAAGAGAGAGAGTGGAATGTTGCAAACGTATAAAAGAAAGAAGAAAGCGGGATCATCTTCATCGAAAGGAAAATAGCTGATGGAAGATGACGAGGAAGAAGAGATGGATGCGTTCTTCACGGAGTCGGATGAGGATGCTAACACTACTTTTGAATATGATGATGAAGATTGATTCTAGACTTTCTAGTTATCTTAGCTTTTATGTTATTATGGATTTGCTCTTGAATGTTAAACAATTATAAACTATTTGTAGCTTTAAAAACTTGTTTGTTTGTTTTGATTTGCTTATATTTGATATGAACCTTGTGAGTTGTGATCTTCATTCTATATGTTATATCTTATATGTTACTTGCTTTATTCTTTACATGCTATTATATGTTTACTAACAATGTTTTTTATTTTGTAGGTCAAGCACCCAAATTGTTTCAGGATGCAATCGAGAATCAAATTTCTACAATCGGTTAGTGATCCTAAACATCATATATTGTTTACTTTTTTATGTCTAGTCTGTAAAATTTATAAAGTATGATTATATTGAATTTAGGAATGCTTAGATTACATTTAGGACATGAAATTATACATATGCGACATAGATTTTAGCCATCTGATATTTAGTCCATGTCCCCCGATATATCCTTGATTTTCACTATCTGACATAGATTTCAGCCATCCGACATGAACACGACATCCGATATTTAATACCTTGCGATGGACGAACTCCGTCTCCATCCTCTCGGCTGCCGCCTCCGCCTCCTGTTCCTCTTCCCCCTCGACTACCTCCTCCAACTATGGATAAGGGTGGGGGCGGACTCCGCCTCGGCCTCCTCGGCCTATGTTGGAGGAATGTTCCGACGAAGACGCTTCGTGGGCCTTACGGATGACTCCCTTTTGGGAGCAGCAAAAGGAACAGTAGGCCTCAGCGCTGACTCTATTCCACCTATGATAAGGGCTTAAGCTTTCTCAATGTCCTTGGTAGTAGCAACTATGACTGACACGTAAGTAACTCACAAGACTAACTTGTCAAGCAGATAGTCGGCCCGACTCGAACCGGCATACGACTTGATCAGGTCAAGCGCTTCCATCTCGTCCGTATACAATGCGCCCCCCATGTGCGCCTCCTTATTTAGGACCGGTTGGAGTAGCCTAACTCAAGATCATCCCTAACAACCCAGACAAACTTCTCCTTCTACTCCTTGTGCGAGTATGGAAGGCCGGTGAGGAGCCTGAACTTCCCCACCATCTAAAAGTAGAAGTGAGGTTCAGTCTGGTTCACCTTCACCACCACCAACCGGACTAAGACCTGCAAGGATGGCCTTATCACTACAACAAAGCTATTTTTTTATAGCGTTGAATGATAGCGTTTATGTTGTAAGTGCTATAGATTGTATATACATTATTTTTTGATAGCGTTTGGAAAATTTTAAACGCTATAAGTACTTATCATAATTCTTTTTTGTTCCGACGCTTTGAAAACTTAAGCGGGAGACTGAAAACTAAAACATGCCGCCCCCAAAAATTAATTCGTCTCCTGCCCCCCAAAGTTTATTCGTCTCCCTCTCCTCTCAGATCTCTCTCTCCGAGATCGACCCGTTGGGACCTTGCGGCCCCTCTCCGATGTCCCTCACGAGCTCGTACTTCTCCATCGCCAACCCTAGCTAGCTAGCTAGGCCTGCCTCCTCCTCATTCGAGAAAGCTAGGGTTTTTACAAACGGAGGGTTGTGTTGGAATCGAGGCACGTGGGATCACTGCTGTTGCTAATTTCTGATGATGATTTCACGTCGGATCGGATCGAGGATGCAGTTTTTGATTTCTTTATTATTATTATTTGTTGTTGGTGTTTTTTACAGGGTTTTTTAATCGTTTAATTTGGGTTTGTTTTGATCTGAGAACGAGGGGTTTGTTGCTGTTTCTTGAGGTTTGGAGGACGACCGCCGCCAAACCGCCGACCGCCGCCCTCTCACTCGTTCTCTTCCTCTACCTCTCTCCGCGATCAAGGCGACAGAAATAGGTGAGTATACCCAACTCAAAAATAAGCTCGTTGGCAATGAATAGAAGATGAAATTTCATCTTTTGTTTTATTTTGTTTTCGATTTGTTTTTGTTTTCAGTTTATATTGCAATGGGAAAAATAAACTGCAGACGTATTGGGCTTAATTGTTTGCAGCTCTGGCCCAAGGTTGTGATCCGCAAATGGCTCAATATCAGCACCAAAGACTCTGGTTTTAGTGCTAATGAAGGGGATACCACTGAGCGATTATGAATTTGAAGGTTTGATTCCAAAGATATTATGTTTTTTGAATTTAGTTGATGGGTTTTTCTTCTCTTAGTTCGATTTGTTTGTTTTCGGTACTTTTAGTGGCTTTTAATTGGATTTGTGTGAAATTATGCTAATGGGAATATAAAATGAAATTGTTGTATTTTCTGTTAAATTTTTAGCAGAGATGTGCAGATTGGAGAGGCAATTGTGTGAGGAAGACAGGAGATAGGGCTTGGGGCTGAATCATATGGTAATTTCTTAAAGACAATTAGTTTTTTTTTCTTTGTGATTGAAATTATTGGGTTGCTTGTAAATCCAATTGATGTCTAAAATTTATTATGGTGAGTACAAAGTTTGGGGTTTGCATTGCAATACGAATAAACACAGCACTAGATCTCATTGGTGTGAACTTGAAATAGAATCAATTAGCATCTTTTTCATGTTATATCCCCCAATGGGGCTTGTGATTATTTGATTAAGCCTATACGCATTGAAGAGCTAAAGAATATATGGCAGCATGTCATCAGGAAAAAGCATAATGAAACTAAGGAGTATTCAGGCAGCATGGATGACACACATCGTAATAGGCGAGTTTCAGATGATGCTGAGTATGCTTCCTCAGTGCTTGATGGAGAAGATGTATCTTGGAGGTCTAACAAAAAGAAAAGGGATACCAAAGAAGATGAAAATAGTGGTGAATTGGACCATGAGGATTCTTCATCATCAAAGAAGCCTCGTGTCGTGTGGTCAGTGGAACTCCACCAGCAATTTGTTAGTGCTGTCAGCCAACTTGGGATTGAAAGTATGAATTTTTCTTCTTTCATGAGCGGGAGTGTAGTTGTTTTTCTTGTAAATAAATCTTTTGAAGTTTGAAACTCTTTGTTTCAATATTGTTTAATTATTAATCAATGCAGAGGCTGTGCCGAAGAGAATTCTGGAACTGATGAATGTTCCTGGATTAACTAGGGAAAACGTTGCAAGCCATTTGCAGGTATTATATTCTGAGTTAATTTTGGTTCTGTTGATAACATGTACTTATCTTTTTTATATATTTTGGGTACTTGTTGTATGTGAATTCTCTATATGATTATGTAATCAACAAATCGATTCCAGACCAAGTCAACCACAAACCGAATCAAGTCCGAACAACGAAGAACCCGAAACGACGAAAAACCACGCCTAAGGGGGGCTCGGCCAAAGCCGAGCCACCCATAGGTGGCTTGGCTAAGGCCGAGCCACCCATGGGTGGCTCGGCCAAGAGCCGAACCACCCACAGGTGGCCGGCCCAGTTCCGTGCACGGGGCACAGTAACGAGTGCCTATAAATAGGCCAAGGGGTTCATTTGTTCAGGTGGTTGGATTTTGGAGGAGGCGAAGCCCTGCAGGATTGAAATCTCAGATCTGATAAAGATTAAAACTTTAAGGCTTCAAGGATTTGTTCATCCGGATCTGGTGCTCAGCGATCGACAACGCCAAATAAGGCAGGAGTTCGAGAGGACCGGATCGGGAGATCTACGTTGCTATACTCCGGATCTAAGCTTGGTTCTTAGATCCCGAGATTGAGCGGTTGTTTCCTTGGTGAAACAATCCCTCCGTCTATTATCTCCGTTGGTGGAATAATACCCGTTATACTGCGTAGAGCTGCCCGGATCTGGATCTAGCGGTGGTCCACAGCAAATAACCCCGGCGCAGGCAAAGAACCCACCAAAGCGAGTGACCGCAAAACAGGAGCTCGCGATTCGTTCGACAAAGAAGGAAACAAGTTGTAATTTTTCTTTATTTGTATTTTGATTTTCATTGTAACCGGCTCTTATAAAAAGACCGGATCTTTGTAACTCGATAAACGATTATTAAAGTGTACAATGATATCAACAATGAAGAAAGCAACAGATTTTCCCGCTAACACATGTCTAGAAAACTTGATTCCTTTTCCAAACAAGATTTGAGACTTGTGAATTTGTGTTCATTTTCTACCTAAAGAACTAGCTGAGATTCATTCAATTAAAAAAATGTTATTTATGACAGTGATTGCTGGTCTGTAGATAGTATTGATGATGTTAAGGACAAATAGATAAGTAATTGTTCAAAATGTATTTTTTTGCCATTTTTTTGAAGCTCTGATGGAAATGAAGCACTTAAATGCACATGCCGGAAGCCTATCATCCACTTGCATGCAAAATATGTAAATTGTTTTGTTTAATCACAACCTTACTTATTTCTCATTAATGAACAATATGAACTAGTTCTGATATTCATTTACATGAGCATGAGAATTGTAAATTACTAAAGCATGCAACTTATAATATCCGCTAACTGTATGTTGCCTTTCCTATTTCATACTGTTGCACTCATTGCTAGACTTTTATCTATATTTAAATTTTATGCTCAGACTTTGATGTTTCAGCACGATGGTGTTCAGAAATTCAGACTATATTTGAAGAGAATAAGTGGTGTAGCTCAACACCAGAGTGGATTTCCTAATTCTCTATGTAGATTTCAGGTATTGTAGTGTATCCCTAGCCAGCGGCAGATTACGACGAACCCCACCAAGATAGCAATGGCGTTCAGCTTCATCTGCACCAGCGATACCCACAACTTTGTGAATACTTCCTTAAGGAAGGGATACAGAGGCAACCAAAGACCAAACTCCAAATGCCTCAAGTAGAGTGGACCCCTCTCCGGCACATGGTCAAATATGACCTCCAACCTCGTCGGAGCCAACAAATTATACTCCTTCGGATGTCAAACTTCTTGTAGATCATGCTCTTCTGGGCCAAAGTCACCTTGGAGTGAGTCTCCCCACTAAGAGAGCTCGTCGATCAATAAGCTCGGACACTATTAAAGATTGTAGAAATGATCGTCAGAAGAGATGAACGGAGAAGAACTTTTAAGTTCTCTAAAGAGGGAATTCGAAAAGCTAGTATCCACCACCCTTATGGCCCTATTCCAATATATAGGTAGCTGGCTTTACAATTGCCATAATTTGATTGGCCGGATCAAGCTTCATCCAATGGCCATGATTAATTCTCAGAATTTGAAGTGTCCTCTCTGAGATCGAGGCACATCCCACTTACCTCGAGCAACCCGTAATCTGCCAAGAAAAATAGGGCCGTGACAGTCAAAAGGAATGTATGGTGAAATCAACCACGTCACTTCTAAAGTGACTTTTTCAGTTTTCATTCAAAGAACCCACGTCTTTCCAAAACGATTTTTTATCCTATTTCACTCGGACCCTGCTAAAGCCGACTCCAAGCGAAAGGGGCTAACTGTTATGGTGTTCTCACTCTCCAAAATGCAACCTCTATCCAAACAACGGATGAGTGTGTTTCTGCAAGTACGTCCCCAATCAAATTGGTGGCCCAGTCCAACAAGGGTCCCGACTCAGCCGCCTCTACTTGTCAACATCACCTTATGTCAAAATGAATGGCGGGGTTAGTTGACCCTCTTATCGAATACGACTCGTTATGAGCTCACTCGACCATCTACTTGACGTCTCCTCCAATGATGACTTGAAAGACGTTAGATCTCAGCAAAGTCAGACGTCAACTTCTACCTCAATCATATCCTCACTGGTAACATGTCCGCATCACATTTAATGCATCAAAAGCATCATCATACATCTAGCCTCGATAGCCTTCATGTCGCATTGGATCATGTGGGCTCTGCCATGCCGCCAATCACTTCCTATTTAATGCTGAGACGATCTCTCCAATGCTGAAGTGATCCTCCTCCAGTCACCAGCTGACACCTGTAAAGCAGAGGCTGACTCGGTACCTAACTCACACTTCGCCATCACCATCCTGTGCTCGGCCGAAGTGTCTAATTTTCTCTTATACTCTTAGTATAAATAGCGGTACTATTGGTATTGTCGAGGTAACAAATTTTTCACCTAAGGACTAACAAAAGAAACTCACTAACTGAGAAGAAAACAACAACTAAGATCAAATAATTGATTTCCCACACAAGAACTCGGACAGTTCTTCTTTTTCCTCACTCAAGCTCTTCAGCTAACTTGACCGTCGGAGGAACCACGGGGGATCCAAGCCCCATCCTCTCACTTGTTTTACATGTGTAGGTTATACGATATTCCAACTCAGGAACATGATATAAAGTTAGGGAAGAAAGCGGCACCTTCATCAATCTCCTTGACCTCATCCTAGCATAGATTGAATTGACTGAGTGATCACTAGCCAAAAACACTCTTGTTCTTCAGTACTTTCTCCCTCTTATCAACAATGGATATAGGTTGCTTTTGAAAAATAAGATCGGTGCAAATCTTCAACTTTGAATGATCTAATATATCTTGTATCGAGAATGTATGTCAATAGCCATGAGATGTGGAAGACATTGTGAACTCCATCAAAAGATGGTGGTAAACTAAGTCTACAAGCAACCTTGCTAACTTGTTTGATGATGTAAAATAGACCAATATATATTGGACAAAGTTTTCCTCAGGTATAAAAATGAATTACATCGTAGTTATGAAATATAAAGAAACATGTTATCCCCTACATGAAACGTTAAGATCATCTTTTATTGGCCCAGCTCTTCTAGATTTCCTAAGCTTCCTTCATATGCCCTAAGATGGCTTTCACATTTTCGACTGTCTCAACAATTAGATCTGGTCCAAGTAGCTTTCTGTCCCCAACATCATCCTAGCGTACAGGGGATTCTCACCTTCTATCATATAGAGCATCAAAAGGAGCCATATATATGCTTGCTTGAATGATATTACTGCAGGAGAATTCAACCAGATGCTGATCCTCCCACAACCCCTTGAAATTTAATATACAAAATTTCAACATGTCCTCTAGAATCTGTACCGTCTTTTTTGATTTCGCATCCATCTGTAGATGACATGCTATACCAAGCCTAAGTCTGATATTATACTGACTAAAATACCTGCAAACAGATGATTTCTTTTATATACTTTATGGCCTACTTTGAAAGGAAGTAAGTAAGAAGACTTGGTGAGTCTATCCACAATCACCCATATAGAATTATTACCCCTTAGCCTCCTGATTAACGTAGTTACTAAATCTATAGTAATGTGTTCTCATTTTCACTATACTATAGAATGGGTAGTGGTTCTAACAACCTAGCCGTTCTTTGAAGCTCTGCTTTCAGTTGCTAAGAAGTCAAGCATTTAGCTACATGCTATTGCTTGGCTACCTCTTTCTTCCCACTTTCCCAGCGATTTTGTTTCAAATCTTTGTACATCTTTGTTCCTAAAGGATGTATGAAATAGATAGAGCTATGAGCCTCATGCAACAGCTCATGTTGGACATCACCCTATGGTACACAGCCAATTACCAAATCTCAAGGAAGCATCCTCATGAATCTTAATATTTGATCTTTGGCATTCCTCTATTTTATTCTTAATTTCCTATAGCCTTGGGTCTCCGAGCTATCCATTCTTAATTGGCTTGATCACAGTAGACAAGATTTGTAGAGGCATCACAAGACTTGCACTTATTGGGGGGAAAGCTGTAATCTCTTGGATTCAGGAATCAACTCTTACTATGTTGTTAGCATTCTCAACTCTAGATGTCTGCTAAATGCATCTAGAAAACATTAACTTTTCCAGGATGATATCGAAGGTCATTGTCATAATCTGCTATTAACTCAAGCAATCTTCTCTGACGCATATTTATCTCCTTTTGGGTGTATATATACTTTAAATTCTTGTGATCTGTGTAAACCTCCACTCTTTCACCTAGAAAATAATGTCTCCATGATATACAAGGGGAAATATTACTATATCCAGTCCTAAATCATATGTTGGATAATTCCTTTCATGGGACTTAAGTTGCCTTGAAGTGTGTGCAATTAATCTTCCCTTTTGCATGAGAACAGAACCAAGCCCTTGACCGGAAATAAGTACCACAAACCCTCTTTTGCCATCAAGCACTGCTAGAATAGGGGTTGTCATTAAACGAAGCTTTAGCTCTTCAAAGGCAACCTGACACTCCTATGTCCATTGATATTTCACCCCCTTTCTAGTGACCTTGGTTAATAGTACTGCAATCTTAGAGAAATCATTCACAAACCTTTGATAATATCTGGCCATACCTACGAATCTCCAAGCCTTAGCCATGCCCTTATGTGACGGCCATCTCCGGATGCTTGCTATCGTTTTAGTATCCATGGATATACCCTCAGAAAATATAATATGTCTTAGAAAAGGCATGTTCTCATATGAACTCACACTTACTAAACTTGGCATATAGTTGTTCCTTCCTCAACACACTCAGAACAGTCCTCAGGTGCTCATCATGCTCTTCTCTGGTCTTAAGAGTACACCAGAATATCATCAGTAAATACCATGACAAAATTGATCCAATTATGGTGAGAACACTTAATTAAATGTAGCTGTGAAGATAGAAGGTGCATTCGTTATGCCGAATAGCATCATAAGGAACTTGTAATGACCATAGCGGGTTCAAAAGACTATCTCTATTATGTATTTCGTCTTTACACAAATCTAATGATATTCAAATCTCAAATCTAACTTAGAGTATACTGAAGATCCACTAAGTTGGTCTAACAAGTCACCTATCTGAGGAATAGGTGCTTGTTCTTGATTGTGACTCAATTTAACTCACGGTAATCCATGCACATCTTACCGCTACCATCATTCTTTCTTACTAACAACAACAGAGCTCCCTAGGGTGAAGCACTAACTTAGATGAAACCCTTATTTAGATAGTCCTCTCTTTGAACCTTCAACTATGCTAACTCCTTTTGTACCATGCTACATGGTGCCTTAGATCGAGATTGACACCACACTCGAGATGATACCTATAGAAAACTCTACATCTCATACAGGCAAAAAATCTAACAAGACCTCAGGAAATTTATCAGTAAACTCATGTACAATTGAAGGTATTTGCATTCCCGCCTTTGTATCCTCATCTTCCCTAACGGCTAAGACTTGGAATGAAAAATCTTGGTACACCATCGACTCTAATGACTTACTACCCACAACATACTAGAAAGACGGGTGCTCCGGTAACCTAAAAATGACACTCTTCTGCTTACAATCTATCATGGTGTGGAATTTGTTTAGCTAATCCATCCTGAAGATTAGGTCAAAGCCATATGTATCGATCACCAAGAAATTGGCGTACAACTCCCGTGCAATTATTACCACTAGATAAATCATACATTCTCTATTTATTAGCAGCATACCATTTCCCATCCTAACATTCCAACTCTCCTCCAACAAAACTCAGGGAATAAGAGTTGGCTATTGCTTGTAGGTTCCCTCGACATTCAGTCCTAGAACTATTGAGAGGAAGAGTGTATACCTCACATTAATCTTCTGGGAATTTCCCAATACATTGATTATCCTGAATATACTAAGGGTAGTATTTTTTCAGGAACATGCTGTTTATCGGCGTCATAAGTCGATCGCCTTCCTTGGTAATGAGGCGATATCGCCACTCGAATAGACTGTCTCTACTACGAACGGCCCTTCCCATTTGGGTTCAAACTTTCCTTTCTTCTTAGAGTTAAGGATCATAGGTTGCCGTTCAATTAAGACTAAATCTCCTTCTTTAAAACTCCGTTGCCGAACCTTTTTGTCAAAAACTCGAGAAATTCTGCCTTGGTAGAACTCAATGTGCTGTTGAGCTTCTACGTGCTTCTCATCGAGCATCTCGAGTTCTTCGAGACGTTTCTGATGTTGTTCTTTGTTCGTCATCTAGGTTGCGAGAGCGATTCAAAGGGATGGAATTTGAATTTCCAACGAAAGGACGACTTCACACCTGTACACCAAAGAGTATGGGGTTGCGCCAGTAGGCGTGCGAACTGTGGTGCGGTAAGCCCATAGTGCTTTGCCGAGCTTATCATCCTAATCTCATTTGTTAGTCTTCACGAGTTTTGATAAAAGCTTGATGATAGTCTTGTTAAAGGCTTCAGCTAATCCGTTTGCTGTGGGATTATAAGCTGTTGACGAGATGTCTTGAATTTTGAACTTCTCGTAAAATCTTATGAATGCATTACTGACAAACTGAGGACTGTTGTCATGTATGATTCGTCTTGGGATACCATACCCGTAGATAATGTGGTGCTTGATAAATGCGATAACGTTGATTGTCGTAACTTCTCTAAGCGGAATCGCTTCAGCCTATTTAGAGAAGTAATCGGTAATTGCGAGGATGAATCGATCACCTTTGACTGATGGGGGGTTTATAGGACCAACAATATCCATTACCTAAGTCTTAAAAGGTCATGATGTAGCCGAAGGATGCGGATGCTCCGGGGGTAGGTGCATATAATTCGCGTGCACTTGACACACATGACACTTTCGGGCGTACGCGACCGCATCTTTAATCATGGTGGGCTAATAATATCCTTGTTCTGATGCGGTCATAAAGTTTGGGGCCAGGTTGGTGTGCACCACAAACCCCTTCGTGCGTCTCTTTCAGGACTTCTTCTGCTTCTTTAATCGATAAACAACGTAGTAGTAAGTCATCATACCCCTTGCGATATAGCATTTGACTCTCCGTGTTATAGAAGAATCTCGGTGCTCTTCGTCGGATTGAGTCCCTTTCCTTCACGTTTTCTGGTAAGATTCCGTGCAGGACGTAATCTATGATAGGAAAACGCTAATCTCGGGGTTCGTACTCAACTTGAGTTGAATGCACCTCTTTAATATCCTCTTCCTTGTCATTTTCATCGTAGATTGGCACGAAGAGTTGGTGAGTTCTCACCGTAATGAACTGTTCCGTTTCGGGAGGCTGCGCGAGGGACACAGCTAATGCTGCTAGCGTATCTACGTATGCATTTTGTAAGCGTGGAATGTATTCGATGAAGAATCCTTCAAATGATTCTGCCATCTCAACAACCACTTTGTAGTATGGTATCAAGTCTTGATTTCTGACCTCATACTCTCCCTGAATTTGTTTGACAACTAGTTGAGAGTCATCGAAAGCTTCGAGGTATTCGACCCCCAGCTCTTTAGCAAAGCTGAGTATAATAAGTAGCGCATTATATTCGGCTACGTTGTTCGAGCACGGCTCGGTCAGCGAGTAGGCTCTAGGCATCACATGTTTTTCTGGGGAAACTAAGATAACTCCAACTCCGGAGGAAATTTTAGAACATCCAGGAGCACTTGCTACATTAGTTGCACGACAAGCACCATAGAAATACAAACGCCACACCTTTTGATGGGAAGTTTTGTTGACTTCGTGGGTTTCATCTGGCAAATCATCGTACACTTCGGCGGTATCCGTAGTCGGGTTTGCCGCTAGGAAATCACAAATAGCTTGTCCCTTGACTGACTTTTGTTGTTTAAAATGCAAGTCGTATTGGGACGGAAGTAAAACCCATTTTGCCAATTGCCAATTCATGAAAGCCGGTTGCGTCATGAACATTCTGACTGAGTTAACATTGGAGATGACGTAGATAGTCTGTCCAACCAAGTAATGTCGCATTTTTTGAATTGCGAATACCAATGCGAGACATTCTCTCTCAATCATTGGATATCGAGATTCGGCGCCTACGAGGGTCCGACTTAAATAATATACTGCTTGTTCGTGACCGTTATCGTCATCTTGTGCAAGTAGTGCACTTAATGAGTGGCTCGTCGTCTTAACATAAATCAAGAACGGTTTGCCCGATTTCGGTGCAACGAGTACAGGAGGTTTTGAGAGATATTATTTAATACTCTTGAACGATTTTTGACAAGCGTCATCCCATATAAATGATACGCCTTTCTTTGTAAGCCTAGAGAATGGTTGACATTTTCCTGAAAGATTCGAAATGAACCGACGGATATAAGCCAACCATCCTTGCAGTCCTCTGAGCTCCTTAAGGTTTCTCGGAGATTGCAATTCGTTAATCGCCTTCACTTTATCTGGGTCAATGTGAATACCCTAAGTAGTGATGACGAATCCAAGGAATTTGCCGTTGGACATTCCAAGGAAAGATTTGGTAGGATTCATCTTCAATTGGTGAGTCCGCATCAGATCGAACATCGTCTTCAAATCCTTGATGTGATCATTTTTGTCACTACTTTTCATGACTAGATCGTCCACGTAGCATTCGATGGTCTTCCGGAGATGCTCTTGAAAAATCTTTGACATGGCTCTCTGATAGGTGGCGCATGCGTTCTTCAATCCAAAGGGCATGACTGTGTAACAGAAAACACCGAGGGGTGTTCTAAACGCGGTATGCTTTTCATCATCTGGATGCATCTTTATCTGATTATAACTAGAAAATCCGTTCATAAAAGACATTCTCTCGAATCCGCACATGTTGTCAATAATAACATCCGTGATGGTAAGAGGGAAATCGCCTTTTGGATATGCAGTGTTCAGGTCTCTAAAGTCGATACAAATTCTGATCTTCCCATTCCTCTTAAGGACCAGGATGATATTGGTGAGCCATTCAGGATCTTGCTCCTCACTGACGAAACCCGAGTCAACAAGCTTTTTAACTTTGGACTCGATTGCTTCCATAAGTTGCGGACGAAATCGTCTTTGTTGTTGTTTGATAGGTTTGACGTCCGGTTTAATATTGAGGCGATGCACTACCACATTTGGATTGAGCCCTGGCATATCATCATAGTTCCATGCGAAAACATTGATGTATTCCCTAACGAGAGCAATTAGTTCTTCTTTCTCATTTGGCGGGAGACTGTCGCTAATGAATATTGGCTTTGGATTATCCTCGTTACCCATATTCACCTGGACTACTTGATTTTCGGTGGGGGGTTCTCTTTGTTCAAACCTATTACCGTACTGCATATTCAAGTGGTGAACCTAAGGGTCTTCCCAAGTTGGTATTTGATCATCTTCCTCTATTGTGGTAGGGTCGACTGTAGCCATGTTCGACATTAGTCTTTTGAACATTTCTCTGAGACTAGTGTCGGAGTCCTAGGCTAAAGAGTCGGAAGAATATCCGTCTTTGCCCTTATTAGCGATTTGATCAATGACTTACCAGCAACACTCGTCGTCGGATGAGGAGACATAGCCTAAACCTCTTCTGTGACGATAATAGTCATCGGGTTTTCCTTTTGGTACATAATCCATTCGAGGCTGAGCTTGCGGACCTCGACCAAAACAAAGACCTTCTCCGAGCGTGAAGTCATATCCGTACTTCTCCATGAGATTACGCGCTTTTGTGTTATATCTAAATAGATGAGGGGCAAGTTTATCATTATCATCTTCTTCTTCCAAGAAGTGGTCGGGTATCGGAGATTCTTTTCCTTTACCATAGATAACTCCTTTTTCACCCCCTGCCTTTGCAGGAATGACAAGTGTCATTCCGAATGAATCCTGAACATGCTTCTTCATCATACAGGACGATTGAAGCGGTACATGCAAATTAGGGTCATTATATAACTCTTTCATAACATTATCAAGACACAACGAGTACTCTAAATCATCATTTATTGATATTTCTTCGGCAAGTTGCTAGTTACAACTACTTTCCGATGATTCTTCATCATCAAGATTGATTACAATGGGTACAATGTCATTAAGTAAAAAACTACCATCATAATCAAACCTAGCTTCGGTATCAGCTTCTTCCCCGCTGTCCGTTCCTTAGGCTGATGGTTCAGTATCGGATTCGGCACCGTAGAGAAGGGAGTCGGTAAAATAGTTTTCCAACCCCTTAAATGGCTGCTTATCCGCGACCACCGTCTTGACTTCGTTATTGGCATCCATATATTTGAGACACTGATGAAGAGTTGATGGAACTATAACATTACCGTGGATCCAGGGTCGACCTAACAGTAGGTTATAGGAGGTCTCCGTGTCGATCACATAACATGTGACTTCTGACTTCAAATCTCCGATCTGGTACTTGACTCGGATTTTACCCAATGGTCTGGACCCACTGGTATTGAATTCGTAGATCGTAGTGCCTATGAAGGCTAGCTTACTAGCCGGTATTCCGAGATTATATATCAATCGGAGTGGCATGATGCTGACAGCGTAACCCGGATCGACTTGGATCCGGTTGACAACGCTGGAGCCAATATGCCCGGTAAAATACAGGGGCCGGTCATGCTTCGAATTCTTCGTCTGCATGTCTTCTTTGGTAAAGGAAATGTAAGGAAAACGGTGCGTCGCGAGGTTACAATGTTGAACCGGCGGCTCTGGTTCTTCAGGAGATGGCTTGATCCGAGTCAGAAAAACTTCGGAATTGGCCAAGGCTTCTTGTAACGCTTCCCTGGTGTCCTTTGAAAGATCCAGCAGCTCATATAAGGTTATTCTAGCCGGTATATTAGCTAATTGCGTCATAATATCAAAATGGGGTGGAGCGCTCGAACTTCCCGGTTTGTCCCTTCTAATCAGGTGATTGAATTGAGACTGCTTCGGGTTCTAACCCTCTTGGTATAAAGGTTCTTTCCCCTTTTGCTTTGGTTGAGTCTTTTCCGCAACTACGGGTGCTGTGGGAGTTGTGACAATTCCCATTTCCGCCAATGTCTTGGAGGGAACGGTTTTGGTTACCTCTTGCTTAGCCAATTGCTCAGAAGCATCCGGATACTTGAAGTGATACTCATTTCCACTCCAGGTTGCAAAGACTTCTTGTTCATCTTTAGAGAGTGGGAAAGCAGGAATTCTTTCATCATCTACTCCTGGAATAGCAGAGGCTCCGTAACAAGATTTTCCTTTGCCTTTCGATTTCTTCTTGGATGAGGATTCGGTCCACTGCTCATCTCCAATCAGATCTGGATGAACCTAAAGAATCTCACCATTCGGGGCAGTGTGTGGCACAAGTCCTTTCTGATGTTGTTTGTGAGGATAATCGTTCACGGTCTTCACTGTCGTGTTTATCACAAGCTCAGGCTGAAACCAGTTCAAGGGAACAGATCCGAAGCTAATCGATACTGCATTCGCACCCACTGTTCGCGGGAAAAACCAAAATTTTCTTCATTGACAATGTCATTGCTATCTTGTTAACAACTTTTTGCGTTTACAGAGATCCGGTCTTTTTATAAGAGCCGGTTACAATGAAAATCAAAGAAAACAAAGAAAAATTACAACTTTCCTTATTTAACGAACAGATCGCGAGCTCCTGTTTTCCGGTCACTCGCTTTGTGGGTTGTTTGCCTGCGCCGGGGTTGATTACCGTTGACCACCGCGAGATCTGGATCCAAGCAGATCTACAACGTATAACGGGTATTATCCCACCAAGGAGATAATAGCCGGGAGGGATCGTTTCACCAAGGAAACGACCGCTCGAATCTCGGGATCTAAGAACCAAGCTTAGATCCGGAGTGTAATGAAGTAGATCTGAGGACTAGATTCCTTCGAACTCCTGCCTTATTTGGTGCAGGTGCTCGCCAAGAATCGAATCCGAGTGTCCAAGCTTCAAGCCTTCA
>BQKN01000068.1:290847-311071 GCA_022839385.1 Asparagus kiusianus | reverse complement strand
AGAAGTTCAACCAAAAGTCCTCTCAAATGAACAACCACCCCGCCTATTTATAGGCACTCAAAACTGTGCATCTGTGCACAAGAGAGAGGGGGGAAGGCGTCGGCCACCTCAGGGTGGCTCGGCTCATGCCGAGCCACCCTGAGGTGGCTCGGCCAAGAGCCGAGCCACCCTGAGGTGGCTCGGCCTTGGCCGAGAGCCACCCTGAGGTGGCTCGGCCAAGAGCCGAGCCACCCTGGGGTGGCTCGGCCTTGGCCGAGCCACCCTAGGGTGGCTCGGCTTGGGCCGAGTCACCCCGGGTTGGCTCGGTTTAGGCCGAGTCCCCGGGTGCTTTCCGTCGTTCGGTTGTTTTCCGGTTCTGTATTGAGTTCGTTTGATTTGTTCGGGTCTTGATTTGATAGCCCGAGTCTTCATTTGGTAGTAAATCCGCCTCAGTGTTTGAGTTCAAGTCCGTTTTGTTGTTGGACGACTCGTTAATTTTCTGAACCGTTGGATTAGTTCCACACGCGAATGCATTCCATTGCTCGCGTGCAATTCGTTGACCTTGTCGCCTCGTCACTCGATGGTTCGTTGGTTTGTTGAATCATCGTGTCGAGCTGTGCTAAGGGACCTATAGGCAATTTTATACGCATACACCCACCTTCTTCTCCTTAGGTTGCTTCATAGTGATGACCCCGACATCGATTAAAGCTTAGATTTTATCCTTGAGGGCATAGCATGCTTTGGTAGGATGATGCACCGCTCTATGGAACGCGCAGTATTTTGGGTCATTAACCCTTTTAGCATCTTCCTAATCTTGGATCGGAGGCAACTTGATTTTGTTGTTCTCTATAAGGTATTTAAAAATACCAGGAACTTCATCCTCCTTAAACGAGTAGATTTTTGGGAATTTTGGTTCCGAAGTCTTCTGTTTCTGTAGCTGTTGTTGCCACCATGACTGATGAGGCGCCTTTTGTTGCTGTTGTTGTGGTTGCAATTGCACTTCAAAGGTTTGATTCGCATCCACTATGTTTGCTTGCGCTTTCCCTTTACCCTTAGGGACAAAATTCTGCTGTGGGGCATTTGTCGTCATTTGGCGTCTCTTGGACCTCAGATCCGCTTTATAACGGATTCCATCAACCGGTTCTAAGGCCTTGGCCATCTGGCGCGTGAGGCGTTGTCGTCGCCTCTGACGTGCTCTCTTTGATAAGACGGGCACATCATCAGTAGTCAACCCTTTGTTCAAGGGGTTCAGATCTACAATTTCAGCCTCGTCGGATGTCGACGGGCGTTGTGAGCCACAATTGCAACGGTGGCGGTGAGATCTTCTTGGATCTTCAAATCTGAAGACTAGCGAACCTTCCTGGACTTGCGAGGAGAGGTGGATCTGGAGGGGAGGACATACTCCTCATACTTCTGCTGGTCAAACTCAAACTCGACCTCTTCTTCAACCGGGATGAGAATCCGAGGTTGCGACACATCAGCCTTTGCAGAAAGGCTATCGGCTCCCACTGTGGTCGCCAGCGTGTTTGGGTGGAAAATTGATTTCATTGATGAGTCCATTACAGCTTCAAACACTTACAATAAACTCAAACAAAAAAATAGCCTTATTATAAGACTTTAAATCAAAAGTTACAATTTTCTCTCAAACTACACACAATAGATGTTTATCGCCTATTGCTTATGCGGGATCGTTGTCGGTGCCGGGGTTTATCCGTGGACCACCTACGGATCAGATCCAGTGAGCAGAAGTTTGGATAATTAATGCTTTCGCTTCATGAAGGAAGTGATTGCTATAGCGGCGATTTTGACTAAGCAAAATCACGGCTCTTCTCGAGATTTAAGACTAAGCTTAAATCTGGAGGAATGGGGAAGGAGTCTCAGATCTCTCGAACCTTTGCCTTGTTGAAGAACTCCGCCAAGATCTACTAACTCTCTGAAATTCGTGCTCCAATCTCCAATTTGACAGCACTTCGTCCTCTTGATCTCCAGATCTCTAAAAAATTAACACCCGAGCCCCTATTTATAGGCTTGGTTGGTGGTTTTCTCAGATCAAAACGAGGGATTCCCTCTATCTTTAGTTAGCAACTGTCTAACAACAATATCAGAGCAGTTAGAACCCTAAATCCCAAAAGAATTTATAAAAGAACCGAAAAAACCAATTCTGGCCAATTCACTGAAGTGGGGGGGGCGGGGGCGAGCCCCCCAAAGGTGGGTTGGGCTGTGGCCGAGCCACTGGTCTGACCGGATCATTTCGACGAGTTCCGGTCGCCAGAGGCTTTCGTGGTTTTCTAGAGTTCGGTTCGTTCCGTTGTTTGCATGTATTTCATGGTATTATTGACTTGTACGCCGATTTGGTGGCTGGTGAGTGTACGGGCCACTTGGTGGTGGCCAGTGAACATGCTGGCGACTTGATTTGCCGATTTAGTGGCTGGTGAGTGTACGGGCCACTTGGTGGTGACCGGTGAGCACGCTGACCACTTGGTTTACCGATTTGGTGGTCGGTGAGTGTGCGGGCCACTTGGTGGTGGCCAATGAGTATGCTGGCCACTTGGTTTGCCGATTTGCTGGCTGGTGAGTGTACGGGCCACTTGATGGTGGCCGGTGAGCACACTGACCACTTGGTTTGCCAATTTGGTAGCTGGTGAGTGTGCGGGCCACTTGGTGGATCTTCTCGATTTGAATGATGACGTTTATCGCCTCTTCTTCGTCTCGAGCTGTATACGAGATCTTATAGGCATTTTTGGACGCCTACACCCAACGATGATGGTGTTAAGACTGTTAGGAATTCTAAGTCCTAGGTTATTGATACAGAACCTAAAGACCAACCAGGTTCTAGTCGTGTTCAAGTAGAAAATCAGGTAGATGATGAGATTGAGCAGGAGGAGGTTCAGCAGGAGAATACACAAGCACTACAACAACAACAACTCAAGGATAGCTTAGCTTCCACTAGGCCAAGATGAGCATACAAGCAGGTATAGAAGTTGGGGGCTGATCAACCCCTGAAGTACTATGAGCAGGTTAATTTGGTTGAGTACACACTCTCGATGAAGGAAGATGAGTCGGTCTCCTTCAAGGAAGCTATTCGGGATAGAGATAGCGACAGTTGGTTGGCTGCGATGGAGGAGTAGATGGAATCCCTCAGGAAGAACCAAACATGGGAGGTGGTCCCATTGCCCATAGGAAAGAAAGCTATAGGCTGTAAGTGGCTGTATAAAAGAAAGGAAGATCCTTCAGAGCTCGGTGGTATGAGGTACAAGGCGAGGCTAGTGACTAAGGGGTTTGTACAAAGAGAGGGTGTGGATTACAATGAGATCTTTTCTCTGGTGGTGAAACACACTTCTATTCGGGTGCTATTGAGTATTATTGCTCATGGTGATCTTGAACTGGAACAACTCGATGTAAAGATGGCCTTCTTGTACGGAGACTTGGATGAAGAGATCTATATGCATCAACCTGAGGGCTCAGGGTTGAGGATAAGGACCATCATGTATGTCGCTTGAGGAAGTCTCTCTATGGACTGAAGCAATATCCTTAGCAGTGGTACAAGCGATTTGACTCCTTTATGTTGAAGCATGGGTTTTCCTGAAGCGACTATGATTGTTGTGTTTACATTTGGAAGCTTCGTAGAGGTGTTTATATCTATCTTCTTTTGTATGTAGATGACATGCTTATTGCATCGAAGAACAAGGTGGAGATAGATAGACTGAAATCTCAACTTGGTAAAGAGTTCGAGATGAAGGATATGGGTACTGCAAGGAAAATACTGGGTATAAAGATTAGAAGAGAGCGGACGAATCGGCGATTGTTCTTGAGTCAGAAGAGCTACAATGAGCGGGTGATCGCGAGGTTCGGGATGCAAAGTGCTAAGTCGGTGGTGACTTCATTGGCTCCACATTTTAGGCTCTCTAGTAAACGATCTCCCACTACAACGGAAGATAATGCACACATGGAACGTGTCTCTTATACTAGTGCAGTTGGCAGCTAAATATATGTAATGGTGTGTACGCACCCTGATATTTCACAGGCGATTAGTGTAGTCAGCAGATCCATGACAAATGTGGGAAAGGCACACTGGGAGCAGTGAAATGGGTCCTTAGGTGCTTGAAAGGTACCGTGGATATGGGTTTGTGTTTTGGTGGAGATACATGTCAGATCGATGAGTTTGTGGACTTAGATTATGCAGGCGATCTAGATAGACGGCGATCTACTACTGGTTATGTATTCAGGATACATGGGGCTCCACTTAGTTGGCGATCGATGTTGTAGGCTACAGTGGCACTTTTTACTACAGAGGCCGAGTACATGGCCATGGCGGAGGGAGTGAAGGAAGTATTGTGGCTGTGGGGTCTTCTAGACGATTTAGGGATTGAGCAGGAGAGCGTGAACTTGTGGTGCGACAGTCAAAGTGCGATTCACTTGGCGAAGAATCAAGTTCACAATGCTCGTACCAAACATATCGACATCAGATATAATTTTGTGCGGGATGTCAAAGAGGAAGGGGATATTTCTCTCAAGAAGGTGCATACGAATGAGAATCCCGCGGACATGTTGACCAAACACTGCTAGAATACGGGGTTTTGCCGACGGACTTATAGCGACGGAAATTTCCATCGCTATAACTCATGTTATAGCGATGGAAATTTTCGTCGCTATTATTCCGTCAGAAAACAAATTTTGCCGACGGAAAAATCATGTTTAGCGACGGAAAATGTCCATCGCTATTATTGTACAACCAGAATTTTAGTGACAGAAATACCGTCACTAAAACTCTTTTAGCGATGAAAAGTCCGTCGCTAAAAGCTTTTTAGCGACGGAAAGTCCGTCGCTAAAAAAGACAGTTGGGAAAAAAATTGGACGCGGGCGTGCCCAAAAAATTAGGGCAGCCCGCGCCCGAGAGAGGGATTTATCTCAAATCCCTCTCTCAATTCTCATTTCCCCCTCTCTCATTTCCTATTTTCCCCTCTCTCTCTTCCCCCCCCCCCCCCCCCATCTCTCCCCCTTCTCATTCTCTTTGTCGGCACCTGATCCTCGCCTCCGCCCTACCGACGAGCCGCCGCCTTCTCTACCAACAAGCCGCTGCCTCCCTCTCTCTTTCACTCTTTCAAGGTACTCTCTCCTCCCTCAATATCTCTTTCTCTCAAGGGTTAGGGTTAGGGGGAATGTGTCTCAATCCTAAAATTTTGTCTAATTAATACTTGCATATTGTTGTGTGAGAAGTAGGAGGTGTTGGCTAAGTATATATTTGTTTGAGTAGCATATTGAGTAGATACCGATAAATTTTGTAGCAAATATGTTTTGAGTAGTTTAGGTGTTAGTCACTGGGCCAGTTACATGAAAGTTTGAAAGGAGATTTTGGCATGTACTATGTCTCTTGTTATTCATTGTTGAAACCTATTTGAAGTTTTGCTTATTTATTTATTATTTATTTTTTAATTGCTATTATAGCATGTAAAGTCAAAATTATTGTTAATCTCATCTCATCTTGTTCGAAGTTTTAAGTTTTGTACCTAACAACTCTTTCTGGGTAGTTTTATGTCACTTGATCACTAGTAATTTGTTCTACTATTTCCGATCTTTTTAGTAGTTGTTTATAACCTTATTCATAATTTCTAAGATGATATTGTATGATAACAAGTCAACAAGTTATATAAGCAATTGATGTCACTACTTGATCTTTGATTTTCTACGAGGGTCGCACTACACGTCAATGCTGACCATCCAAATTATAGTATGATAATTAACTAAATTAATCATAAAACTTAAAAGACTTTTAAGATGCACAGTTTGTTATTATGTTTAGCTCTTTTCTTTTAGCAAGTGCTACTTGTAGTTCTTTACAATATGAATTTATACTCGGGTAGGCATTTTGAATTCAAATTTACAGATGCCACTTCATCTCATTTATGTGTTGATTTGATTTTGCATCCGAAAGAAGGAAAAATATGAAGAGAGCCACTGAATGCGCCCCCCGCCCCCCCCCTTATTTTATCTATTTCTTGTTGCTGGAATGCAAATCAGTATTATTATTTCATAAAGTTGTTGGATGAAATGCTAATTAGTAGTATTATTCACTGCTAATCCTTCATGTTGCTGGAATGTTTGGTAGGGGATAGTAATTAACGAGTAATTGGGTCTAATCGGCTCAGTTTCCTTCCCAGCCCATAGGATATTATAGAAGTATTGAATATTATTTACATCTCCTATTAATTTGCTGAGAAAGTTTATAGTTGGCAAGACCTTTATAACAATAGGGTCTATTAATAATACTAGGGGCTTTTACAGTTATAATCTAATGCTACAGTCACATGATGTACATTATCAACATAAATCGGTTAAAGTGACCAAAAAAACATGCTGTAAAGTTCTAATTAAATTAATAATAATATCATAATGGGTTTTAACATGGAACTCCAATTCCTTTGTTGATAATGTAGAGAAGTTCTCAATATAGACTTAATTATTAATAGACCCTTTCCCCTATACACGTCTATAAAAAATCATTAAACTAGATCTTTTTTTTTTGCAAAACATTTTTTGGTTTTTGTTTTTTAGTTTTACTGATCAGCTCAAAATATTATTTACATCGCTTATTAATTTGCTGAGAAAGTTTATAGTTGGCAAGACCTTGGAGTTGTGGCAAACATACCACCAGTTCATAGCATTCAAAATGCAGAAGTTGATAATTTTATTTTATAAGTTTATTCATACCTTCACGTAAATGACTACCCGAGGATCGAAAACATTGAAAGTTTGTGATAAACATTTTCTATGTATCAAGATTGCAGATGTTGATGGGGACAATGTATATGGATGAGTTATATCAAGCTTAGTGAAATGTTATGCGCAGCAAATTTGTTTAATCAATTATTTTACAATTGATTTTGAAAATTCTGCATTCTTCGTCAAAGGCACTGTTGAAGTTGAAGATCTAGATCGTCTGCGTATCTTTGAAGTGCATGTTGATGTATGAGATGGTTCATATTCAGTAGACTAACGTGTTATAAACATCTATCCTCATCTGTCTATTGTATGTTATTTGGTACTGTTTTATGCTTCGTTTCTACTACTCAATTTTGAAAGGGTTAATTGCGAATGATCCCTTGTACTATCGCAAGTTGCAGACAAACCCTAACTTCTATTTGTGCGCATGGATCCCCTTGTAGTATTTCCATATGCATATACCCCCTTAGTGAACTTTTTGTACTCTTCTAAACATAAAAAAAAGATTAGCAATTTGGGTTCTCTCCTTACAAATATAGTTATACCCCCTCAGCAATTAGTTTGTCTTGCTATTTTGTGATTTGTAATAGCTTATTTAGGTTACCTCGACAGGTCAGTCCTTAAACTGATGAGAGGAATTGCTAATATCCCACTTTGTTGAGATATTCTGCTTAAGGTTCTTATTTCCTTTGTGAAACAGGAATTCCTATTGTGACCTGACTCTCTTGTTGTGCTGCCAAGGTGCTGTCGAAAATTTTGTTGCGCGCAACATTCTTAACCTTATTGAAGACCTTCTTCTATAGTAATTTGGGTTCTCTCCTTACAAATTTTGACGAAATGATAGTACACTTGAACACACGTAAATACATATACACGTCACATTTACATACCTAATGGGATAGAAGCCTTCCTCTGACAGCCGGTCACACACATTTGTTCTAAATTAAAATGATATATGTAGGGATATGCTCACTTCCATTAATTTTTAAATTCTAGATGTAGACAGTTCCTGACAAATCGTTCATGAGCATACCACATGATCGGAGGCATCTAGACACCCGATACAAGGATGGAATAGAAGTCTTCTTAGCCTACTCTGACACCAACCCTCTACGGTCGCTGAGCGAGTCGATTTTCTATCCTTGCAAGAATTACAGGAATGGTTAAATGATTACTAGGAGTGACGTAAGTTTCCATCTGTCAATCAATGGATTTGATAGCTCTTATGTATTTTGGAGTCATCATGGTGAAGGCGTCCCGATGATGCAATTAGAGGAAGAGTTCACTGATGTCAATAATCTGATAGTTAACACGACTAATATGTTAGAAGATATTCTTGCAGCGCCGTCTTTGAGTGATGTCAACGCTACTGATATGCTTCAAGATGTAGACCGATTGATGAGACTTGTTGAAGAAAATGAGTCACCGTTATATGAGGGGTGTAAGGAGTTCACAAGGCTTTCTTTTATGATGCGGCTTCTTCATATCCAAACACTCAGCGGGATGGCTGTTACATATTTTGAGATGTTATTAGATTTCCTCAGGAAAGTCATTCCAGGCGGCGAGAAGAGCATCCCCGCAACCTCTTACGAATCTCACAAGATTGTTGATACGCTGGGGCTTGATTACAAGAAGATAGACGCATGTCCTAATGACTGTATCCTGTACAATAAGGGTAATGAAGCTCTAGATGAATGTCCGACGTGTCATGTATCATGCTGGAAAGAATATACGGGCACATCCAAAGGCGGTTCATCTAATAAGCAGAGCAAAATCCTTATGAAGGTTCTTCGATAATTTCCAATTATTCCTAGGCTGCAGAGGTTTTTTATGTCTGCCGAGCTGGCTGAGAATATGCGATGGCATTCGACCGACCGCAAAGAAGACGGGAAATTGAGACATCCTACTGATGGTGAAGCACGGAAGCACATCAATCGTATATACCCCGACTTTGGTAAGGAGTCTCAGAATATTAGGTTAGGGTTTGCTAGTGATGGATTTAATCCGTTTGGATTAATGAGCTCCGCTTGGTCTACCTGGCCAGTTTTGCCAACACCGTACAACCTACCGCCGTCGATGTGCATGAAGCAGCCGTACATGATACTGTCACTCTTGATCCCTGGAAGATATTCTCCTGGAAATGACATTAATGTTTTCCACCAACCATTAATTGACGACCTGAAGCTTCTTTGGGAAGAAGGTGTCAACACTTATGATGCTTATGGTAAGGAGTCCTTCTATATGCATGCAATGGTCAGGTGGACAATTAATGACTTCCCAGCATATGCTAACCTATTTGGATGGTCGACGAATGGTCAGATTGCTTATCCGGTTTGCAAGTCAGACTATGAGGGAAAGTTTTTGAAATACAGCCGTAAGTTCTGTAATTAGCAATACAGAAGATGATTGCCTACAGGGTACAAGTTCAGAAAATAGACACAAGTTAATAGGAAAGTTCGACGGCAATCCAGAAAATAGACCGGCACCACCAAGGCTGACCGGGGAAGAAATATTTGAGCTTCTACATCTACTACCTAGAAAAATATTTGGAAAGAAAAAATTCAACAAAGAAAATCCATTTAGGGTTAGGAGAAAAATATTGAAGCAAAATTGGAGGGGAAGGGAAAGGGTAAGCTATTTCTCAAAGGCAATTCGAAAGGAAATAAGCCTCGCAGAGTCAAGTCGCATGTGCGTGTCTCTAAGGGCACTGAACTTCCACATGGATGGTCAAAATTCAGCATATTTTATCAGTTACCATATTAGAGAAGTTTAAAAATACGTCACAACTTGGATGTCATGCACATCGAGAAGAACATATGTGAGAATATCTTGAACACTTTGTTGCAGGACGGGAAAAAATCGAAAGATGACTTAAGGGCACGTCGAGACCTAGCAGAATTGAACATCCGTCCTGAGCTGCAAGCTATAGATAAGTGTGACGGAAAGTTTGAACTCCCAGCCTCCCGTGTCACACTGTCGAAGGATGAGGTCCACAATATGTATTTATTTCTAAAGTCTGTGAAGACACCGGATGGTTATGCTTCAAACATTTCAACAAATGTGCATATTGAGGACAGAAAAATTTTGGGACTCAAGACACATGACCATCATATTCTATTACATCAACTTCTCCCGGTTGCGTTGTGACATGCTAAGAAGGAACTCAGGATGGTGGTAATAGAATTCTGTGGTTTCTTCAAGCAGTTATGCTCCAAGGTGATTGATGTCAGGGAGTTTGAAGAATTAGAGGGACGTGTATCCAATACATTGTGTAAAATGGAAATTCTATTTCCATCCTCGTTCTTTACGGTCATGGTGCATCTCACAATACATTTAGCATATGAAGCCTGCATCGCAGGACCAGTTCAATATCGCTGGATGCACCCTGTGGAGAGGTATTTATTATTATAATGTTCAATTTATATTTGTCAAATTCCGTTACTCAGTTTTATTTTATCACAAATCATGAAACTATATGCTTGTGGGTATTTGGGTTCCATCAAACAACTGATGCATAACCATGCATGTCTAGAAGGGTCGATCGCAGAGAACTACATAAGTAACGAGAGTTTGAATTTCATCTCTCGTTACTTGTGGGGTATGTAGACAAGGCTCAACCATCCCTAATGAATAATTGACGGAACATTCTATAATGATCGTGGGGAGGACACTAGATTCCCCAGAATGGAGCTTGATCAAGCCCACACATATATCTTGAGAAATGATACTACTGTTAGCCCTTATGTTTTGATGATGTTTTACAATCACCATTATCGGTACTAATGGCTTATTAAGTGAAAATGTAGTAAATCTATTTATCAAGCTCGTAAATGGAGGATTGGATGGAATATGCGCTTCAACGATGATATTCAAAGGAGGAGGAGGCCAAGTGATGAAGCAATGTTATTTCAAGAACAACAAAGTCATATAAAAGCTTCATCCAATTCAAGCTATATCAAAGCTCAAGTATTGCTTTCAATATGAGGATATTAGCTATCTTTTATGTTTCTCTCTAGTGCTAGAATGTAGGCAAAGAGTTACTGTGCTTACTTGAAGCTATTGGGAATCACACACACGTTTTCTTATTTAAGCTTTTAAATCGTTTTCACAAAACCCTATTTTTTACAAGTATGAGGACCTATCTGCAAAATTATTTTTCCAAACAGTTTATTTTTAGTATTAAAAACTTTTTACAAAGTTTTATAATTTTCAGAGGTCAAACAAATATTTTACAAATATTTTAGTCAAGTCATAAAAACCAGTCTCAGCATATATCAGAAAGCGGTCGACCGGTCCGGTCGACCGCACAGATGATCTTTCCTTACTGTTTTCCAGAGCGGTCGTCGGTCGACCGGTGCGGTCGACCGAAATCTCGATTTTTCCGTCGGTCGATCGCGCCGGTCGACCGATAATGTTTCTGCTCGTTTTCTAAGTTTTCTTAAGTGTTTGCGGTCGGCCGAATTTTCGGTCGGTCGACCGTAGTGTTTCTCCGGTCGACCGAAAGTTCCCTTCGGTCAACCGATTTCCTCTTTTGTCAGCGGCGACTTTTTTAAACGGTCGTTTGCCTGTAACCTGGATCACTGTGCTTACACTTAATAGTGTTTGGCACAGTCTGAGGTCAGGTTCTGATAAAGGAGATTGTTTGCTAATCTGGGAAGATTGGGTTTTATTTTTTAATTGATTAATCTCTTCTATTTAAACTCAAGTCTTCTTCTTCCTCAATAAGCCCTAACGTTTGCAAAAACCAGAGAGCTCTGTTTTCCTGAGAAAATTTTCAGATCTGTTTTCTCTGTGGTTTTTGTGTGTGATTCACTTCCCAGCTTCAGTAACTTTTTCTCTTTGCCATAGGGGCTGTGTAAAGAGAGAGTCTTGCATCTTTTCTTCTGCTGTGAGGGTGAGATCTTGTGTAAGATCAACTGTGAGGGTGTGATCTGTTAAGATCAAACTGTGTAGTGAGAGAGATCGTGTGGGATCGCTGTGTAGACAAAGTTCCGGCTTCCAAACCGGGTGTGTAGTGGATTTCTCCTCGAGAGTGGGGAGCGGGGACGTAGGTCAGAGGACCGAACCTCGTTAACACATCGCGCGTCAAGGATAACGATTCCTAACCCTCTCTTATTTACTTTGTTTGCATCTGTTCACTGTGGATTGCTTGTCTTATATTTTATTGCACATTTAGAGCCTCTTGACCCTAATCACCCCCCTTCTAGGGTCCAACAACTACATTTAACATATATGCGGTGTAAGTATTTAGCCGTTTGAATTAGATTATATTACATCACAATAATTATCTCTATTTAACCGTTATAAATGATTCTATTCTAGGCTTCACATCTGATATGTCCAGACTATTCTTAAATGTAGAACAAAAAATAAAAGAGTTATGGACACACACTCTCGACAATTCCCTGCATGGCTGAAGGGTGAAGTAAGATCTTTTTTACATATCTGATTAGTATATCAAATATACGTACCTACCACCAGATATTTAAACTATTTGTTTTATTTCTTAAAGGTTGAGCTTCGGATTACGAATGGGGTTAACCTGTCTGAGAAAGTATGTTTATATGCCAGAGGTCCTTCTAACATGGTTAAGCATTATGGAGGCTACTGTATCAACAACTTTAGGTTTAACACCATCGGTTTCGAAAAGAGATGGCAAACGCAAAATAGCGATGTGTTCTGCTCATTTTCGTAACTGTCATACGCTAGTTCAAAAGATCTAAATCAGATACAAGGTGAATTCTATTGCCATGGTCAGGTAGAAGACATCATGGAGATTTTCTATGGACTTAATAAAGAAGTCAGACATGTGATATTTAAGGTTCGTTGGTGTGAGCTGAAAAAGACGAAGGATGACTACGGTTATACACTTGTTAATCTTAACAAGGAAATATATCAGAATGAAAAGTACATGTTAGCTGCTTACGCCAAACAGTGCTTTTATGTCAAAGATATAATAAAAAATGACGAATGGGTTGTCCTTAAGAATCCGCCTAGAGCCTACATTCATGAAGCTGTATCTGATGAATATCACGATGAGGAGGTTATCTTGGCCGACGAAACAGTTGTTGAGTTTTCCTTAACACAAAATAATAATCTGATAGATGAAATTGCACTAGCACGCCCTGATGTACCTGCGATTATATGTGAGCCAATGCGTAAAGGTAAAAAACCAGTCCACAGCAGAGTCGATAAAACTATAAGAACAGTCATTTTGTCGGCACGCACACGGTCTCAGGCTAATCGCACACAGTCGCAGAGTAGAGCCTCAACATCGTCATAATAATGTATCAGTTTGTGTCATGTATTATAGTATTACTTTTATATTATCTGTTTGATTGGTTATCATGTATCAGTTTGTGTCATATATTATAGTATTGCCTTTATATTATTTGTTTGACTAGTTATCATGTGCCAGTTTGTGTCATGTATTATAGTATTACCTTTACATTATCTGTTTGACTGGTTACCATGTGTTATTTATTAATTTTTTGCATTATATGTTTTTGTTGGATGCTCATTATATTTTCAAAGTATAGATGACAAAAGGACTACGTAAGAAAGCGCTTGAGAGACTTTTTGGTAGACATTCTAAAGGCGACGCATATGCCACTACGTCAGGTATTTTTATTTATTTGTTATATCTGTATATTTTTATAAACTATTAATGTGAGCCTAACATTATTTTTTAACATTTTCTACACAGAACGCAAAGATGCTACACATGAATCACTACCACAGGACATAGGCAGCGGAGATGCTTCACATGATGCGGAGGCACAGGCTGATCCTACATAGAATGTTGAGATACCGTCGCCCCTACCGCCTCTGCGTACAGATGTATTAGAGGAGCGAAGATATGAGCCGTATAGTGCAGCAGTAGAAGCTGCGCCACAACAACCAGATTCTATTCCAGATCAGCGAGTCCACAACCCGGCCAAGGTGAAGGGGGATTGGGAATCTTATCATGCTTTGCGACCTATCGCATAGCGTAGGTACGAACAAGCAAGGCGTAGATGCATCGAACTGAAAGGTGTGAATAGATTTTTATAGTTTATCAGTTATTATTTTACTTTTTATTATGTGTATGGATTGATTTATATGCCACCTGATTTTCATTGTTTCGCAGGTACCGGGCGACCTCCTAGGCGCGGTCGCAGTGCTACCAAGCCACAAAACCTCATCCCTGATATTCATCGGAGGGCCTTGATCCGATGGGAGCACGGAGTGCCTGTCGGGGCATTTGCCAATGCTTTCAATAATTTTCTCGCCGCTTTAGCCAAGAGACATGATTTCTTTAATCTTTTTTTTATGTGGAAATCACAACGAATTGATGCGCTGTTGGCTTGTTGGAGATATATGTGTGTGAGTCATTTATTTGGATTTTCATCATTTGGAGTTTTTAGTTTATTATTATGTTTAATACACTGATTTGTATCTCTTTTTTTATATGCAGAAGCGATTTTTCTTCTTGACGATAACATTTGTGCCTGGACTTACTGTTTCACGCAAATCAATCTATCGTTCAAGAGGTGGCGATCTGAGGTGAAGAAAAGTATTTTGTTCAAATAACAAATGATTAGGAGCACTTCTGGCATCTTGACGAGCGCGTAGATGGAGTAGAAATTTTTGCACATTGTGATTACTAGGACACGGCTAAAATCCTAGTATTATTGTCGTACATTTTTTTCATTTTATATGCAGAATTTCTATATTTTCCTGATTTGATATTGTTTTCTAGGCTCAAGCTGAAATAGCAAGGAGGAACCGTAACGCTCCCAGCAGTTACGAGCATCATGGGGGCTCCGGGTCCTTTAGCCAGCATTATCATCAATTGGAGCTTGAGGTATATAATATATTTGAGTATACTTTATGTGTTATGGGTTAATAATATATTTGAATAAAATAGGGAAGGGGAGATCTCGGATATTTTGCAAATCGTATTCTGACTTCTTGGAGCTCGAATTACGCCGATGAATAGAAGAAGGCGAAGAATAAGGATCTGGCTGTAAGTAGCAGTTCATTTGTATATTCAATTTCATAATAATGCATCATTAAAAAGTTGACTTGCCCGGGTTGTTTTGATATATCACAGGGGAAATTACATGCCAAGGTACAGGAGCAAATATCTCAGTCTCAGGTCGGTTCTAGCACTCCGGCCCGGCTAAGTAGAGAGGAGGAGGACTCCATCATCGAGAAGGTCATTGGACCGAGTATGAAGAACAGATACCGGTGGAGAGGATCCGAGCAGAAGCCGTACAAGTCTAGTAGCACCTACGAGTCTGCAGCACCATAAGGAACACCAGGAAGCATTTCATATCAAGACTTGATGGAGCAGCGGATAAAAGCGATTGAAGATTGGCAGTCACAGCAAACAACATATCAGCGGATTGCGAAGGAAGAACGGAGGCACTAGGAGCAGCAACAATTAGAGTTCACACAGTTCATGTCGACTCGATCTCAGGAGGCTCAGTAGGCATATAGGAGACGATTTATGCCGGATCAGGTAATATATATACTTTACTTTTTTAAATTAAATGAATTAAATATATTTAATTTTTACTTAGTTATGAATATGCCATGTGACTAAATGATATCACACACATCAATACACACTTTTACATACAAACCCTAACTCTAACCCTAACACAAAGCCCAAAATATATACGTATAATATTTTTATGTGATGGTGGTGTTGATGGTGCGTACATGCATAGTGGTAGTAGTATTGGTTGGTGAATTGGTTAGTTGGTTGTGGTTGTGTTGTTGTGGTGTGTGCGTGTGTATGGTTGGTTAAGTGATCGCTTGGTGGGTGGTTTGGTCGTGGTGGAGGAGGGGAAGGAGTGGGGATTTGGTGGTGGTGGTGATGTAGGGGGAGGGGGAGGGGTGTGGAGTGTAGTGCATGCGTGCACACGTGTACGCGTGCGGGCATGCGTGCGCACGTGTATGTGTGCGTGCGTGCACGCGTGTATGTGTACGTGCGTGCACGCGTGTATGCACGCGTGTATGCGTGCGTGCATGCACGCGTGTATGCGTGCGTGCGTGCATGCGTGCACGCGTGTACGTGTGCGTACGTGTGTGCATATACACGTATATGCGTATACGCGTATGAGCATGTACGCGTACATGCGCGTATGGTGAGAAAATTGTGCGTGTACGCGTATTGTGCGTGTACGCGTATGTGCATGTATACATATTGGGCTAAGACCTCTCTCTATCTTGCTATTAGGTAGGAGTAGCTTTCCTTATGGGGTTAGGGTGTGTGCATGCGTTGTTGTAAAAATTATGTGTGCGTGCATATAATACATAAGAATATGCCATGATACTCTCTCTTATTGCTATACTTGAATATCATGCCATATTGTTAACATTTGATTTATATTTGCAGGCCGGGACTTCTAGACAAGGTGGAGCTGGTGATGAGGAGGATGATGATGATGATCAGGAGGACAGATTTGTTTTTTACCTTTGAAAACAATGAATGAATGTGTTGTATAAACAATATTTATCATGGTGTGTGTTGTATAAACAACGTTTATTACGTTGGGATATTTTAATTAAATTATATGTGTTATATATGCGTGAGAATGAATATTATATTACCGATTGAACAGGTTTTTAAATTTATTATATTATTGTACAGGTTTTTTCAATTTTTAAATTATTTTTAAAAATATATTGGAAATATTTATCAACGGATTGGCCGTCGTTAAATAGACTTTTAGCGACGGAAAACAGATACGGGGGACAAACATTACCGACGGATTTTCCGTCTCTAATGTTAATGGCGACGGAAAATTCACCTTATTTATTATTTATTTTTTTAAAAATAGTTATAGCGACGGATTTTCCGTTGCTAATATTTTTTAGCGACGGAGTATCCGTAGCTAAAAGTGATTTTAGCTACGGAAAATCCGTCGCTAACATTTTTTCTTTTTTTAAAAAAATAGTGCGACGGATTATTCGTCGTTAATTTTCCGTCGCTGAAATTTAGCGATGCAATATCCGTCGCTAAAAACGATTTTAGCTACCCTCACTGTACTGACGGTTTTTGGGTGACGGAATTTTATTTTTTCCGTCGCTAAATATTTTAGCGATGGATTTTTGAATTTTAGCGACGGATTTGTCCGTCGCTAAAAGTCCTGTTTCTAGTAGAACTTGCTTCATATCAGCTCGTGTTGATCTGCCCAAGAGGGCATGACCCTTCGTAGCGATGATAGGGGTGAGGTGGAGACTATATTGGAGAATAATTGCAGAACTACGGTTAGCTTGATCCTAGTGGAGGGTACGTAGATAGCCGTAGTATAGTGGCGTAGCTGGTTTGGCCTGGTTTTGGCCTGAATCTCTCTGGTGAAGTTCGTAGTGTTCTCCTGGTGTTCGTCCAAAATTTGAGGTTTATCAAATGATGTATGAGGTGAAGATTGTGAATGTGGGTTCAGTGATTTCCCCCATGCTCTTGCCCATGCTGTGAACAAGCATGGGGGAAATCGGCTGGCTGCTCTTGGCCATGCTCTCTTGTTCAGCCCTCACTCCCTTCGTTTCCTATAAATAGGAGTGGGGTTTAAGAGAGAAGTGGTGTTGGGAAAATGTGGACTGGAGGAAAGGAGAACATTGAGGAAGAGAGAGCTTGTATAAGTTTGGTAATTTCTTCATAGTGAAACCCCCCCTCCCGTGGACGTAGACAAGTTTGTCGAAACACGTAAATCTGTTGTCACGTCTTTTACTGTGAGTTGGTATTGCTTGTAGGTTCCCTCGACAAGTCAGTCCTAGAACTGATGAGAGGTTGAGCTGGAACAAGAGTTGGCTATTGCTTGTAGGTTCCCTCGACATTCAATCCTAGAACTGTTGAGAGGAAGAGTGTATACCTCACTTTGTTGAGTATTTCACTTTCTGTTCTTGTTTCCTTTGAGAAACGGGAATATAGAGGTTGACTTGCGCTTTTGTGAAAACGAAAGCCAGGACTATCTCTCAGGTGATATCGCTTCCGCGACGTGAGGACGTGACTCTACGCCCAACAAGAGTTTATTTACGAAAGTAAAAATGATGCCAAACAATGGGACGTATCAGAATCAAATGATGCGTGAGCAGGCACTGCATAAACTAGAACGGTACCTGTCACCACGCCTCCTACAGCCTCCACCTATGCTGCTGTTAGGGTGTATGCATGCCTCTATTTGCACTGTTGTTGAGGTTGTTATTTCTTTTGCAAAGGCTATTACTAGTGTTGCTGCTAACATTGCCCCATAGACCTCCTCTATATTGCCTACCATACCATTGAACACTGATATATCTATTGTTAGGACGAGAAGGGAATCCCTCCATTCTGGAACAGTGGGCCTGGCTGGGGAACGGGATAAAGATCGAGTTTTACTCCTGTTGGCCTTCTAATAATTCTTCTTGGTGGTGGGAGCAGCAAAGTGCCTCTTGGCAAATGATCAACCACCATTCTACTTGTGCTGATCATATGGCCTTCTTGCCATCTAATTCACATGATGCTTATGGCCCCCACTGGATCCTCCCCCTATTAGAAATGACCACATCTTCAAATCTGTGTGTAGCCTCTAACGTAACACCACATGCATTTAAACATTGGATTGCTACAAGTCTCCAAATTCCGTACTTCAAGCCATCAAGAAAACGCCTATCTTTTGATTTCTCTGTCACTACAAAGGTTTACTGCAAAAATTTGCTCAAGCGGATAAATTCAGCTACATATATATTTATCCGTCAGAATTTATCCGTCCGCTGACAGATTCCCCTACTTTAGACTCAAAACTACCTAGCATTTATAAAAACACATGCAGTTCCAGGAAAGAAGTTGTTTGAGAAGCTCGATCTCCAAGACCATCTTCTAGGTCACTGGCCCTATCAATCTAGCCCCCTCTACAGCCCACCAAGATCTAGCAACATGAGTAAGGTGGACCTTGATTACATCAACTTTGTCTTCGTCAGGAATTAGGGGGTCGACAAGTAGATTGTCCATGTGTACAAGTCATTGCTCTGGAGGATTCAACTTTTAAAAATCTAGAACTGTGCTGTATCTCATCTCTTATATGTATCCATTACTATCCTCCTTAGTGGCACCATTTCCATCGTCTCTGTTATTTGATGAAGCTCCTCTCTCATATGATGCTCTCATCATTGACTTGCCTCCATCATGATAGCAAATTCCGCTTGAAATTGATCTTCTTATCATTGTGTAGCCTTCTTTCTTCTTCCATCCGCCTCCATCATTGCTTGAAAGATTTGTAGAATATCATCTCTCCCCAAGCCAGTTCCAGATATATGAGAACACTGAGCCATGTCTCACCTAAAATGTAGATGCACCAATATTATTGTTCCTGTAAGCTTGATCTATTTCACCACGCTTCTTTGTCATTTCATCTCGAATCTCCTCCTGACTTTAAGAATTATAGTAGGTAATAAAAAGATATATTCCTACGAAGTTTATAGGATCAAACAACAAGGAAAATGAAGAACTAGGGTTTTATGTAAAAACATGTGCATATTTTTCAAACTAACAAGCTGTATTTGGGTAAACCTTATTAGATCTTACTATAGCTTCTTTGAAACATCAGGGTATCATCATCAAAGAATCCTATCTAGTTTAAGTATGAAAATCTAGGGTTTCATAGATCAAAAAGAGATTATCTTTGAGATAAACAAAAGAAAAATCCCCATGAATAAGTAACAAAGTGGAAAAATCCTCGCCTAAGTTAAAGATCGTTTTCCCCTACTATGTTTCCTCTTTTCGGATTTCCTCCCTATAAAATATCTGCTCTATTACATTTCAAAAAAAAAAAAAAGAAGAAGAAGAGAAACCCTAATAATTGTAGTATTTATAGCCCTTGGACATATTTGCAAATATTATTTCTTTTACTCTTTTAACCCTAAGTGTTATATATGCAAATCATCTTTACTATTAATTCCATATTATGATTAATTCATTCATCTCATTCTAATAAGTTATACTTTTGGGAATTTTGTCATATCAAGTAGAAATAATTATGTAACTTTTTAAAAATCCCCTCAATTAAATATATAATTTAACTAAAATATTCAAGGCCTTACAAGACTTATGACAGCAGTCCCTCCAGAAGACCGCTTTTAGAATTTCCCTAGTCGGTTCAATGGTACACATAGGTTCAATGCCACATCTATGTTAGGATGGACCTCAGCATGTTTAATAGTGCACCCAGGTTTAACACTACGCCTACATTGAAATAGCCGCCTGTTACATTCAGCACTGCACCTATGATAGTGGCACCGCCTGTTAAGCTCACGTAGTGCTAAGGTCATGTAGTATTTGCATTTACACGGTGCTAAACTTAGATAAAGTTAACGGCTCGTAAACTTTTTGCTAAACTGAAAAACGAACTAGTAGGCAAAGATGCATCAAATCAGAGGTGTTAGAGCACTACAAGATAAAATCCATGCATAAACACTAGTACAAAACCCAACAGCCCCAACGGTTGGCTGGAACCGTTGGGATAACTTTCATCAGCCCCAACGGTTCCAACCGTTG
>BQKN01000068.1:263915-280847 GCA_022839385.1 Asparagus kiusianus | reverse complement strand
TGCCCCAACGGTTTGAACCGTTGGGGCTGCCCATGTTTCTACTAGTGAAAGTTTACGCAAGGCTATAAAAGTAACCAATGAAAGTGTTTATATGGCACTACTAACATAGGGTAAATGAAAAAATTCGTTCGACTTATTACAAACGATGTCTTGTAACTATCTAATCGGCACTCATATAATGAAAAGCTACCAAAGTAGCTCTACGAATCTAATAGCATGTAAACTACCTCGTCATGTGGGTACACCAGTGCGCAAACCCTTAAATCTGTGTAAATGAAGGTTCCTCTATAAATAGGGACCCTTAGCTCACATCTAAGAGTCTCACGGCTCCCTTTCCGAAAAAGAAAACATAAGATTGTAGGCATCGGAAATTGCCTATAGGTCTCCACGAATAGCTCAAAGCTAAGAGAAGACGATGAACGTCACTATCCAAGTCACAGAAGTTTGATTGACGTCGACGAACGCTTGAAGTGAATCGACGAACTACGTGAAGTAACGAAATTTCAGAATAACGAGGATACAAATTGATCGGGAACCTCGTGTCGTTCACAAACGGCGAAATACCCTTCGTGTCTCATTTATTCCACAGATGATCTAATATTTGGAGCTTACAGAACTCCTCGTCGGCTTTCCAACGTACTTTGAATCACTCAAATCCGAGTTCGGATGAAGAAGTTACGGCGAAAACGAACAAGTATGCATGAAAGAGCGTCTCAGCCTGAGTTGAGACACCCCGAGGTATCTCGGCCCAACCGAGACACCCCAAGGTGTCTCGGCTCAGGCCGAGACACCCAAGGGTGTCTCGGCCTGGCTGAGACACCCTGGGGTGTCTCCAGCCCCAAATATTGCCCGTTATGCTGTTTTAACCGCCTGAACCTCCTTGGAGCCTATAAATACAGCCCCTGGAGCCTCATTTTTTCAGATCTGGATTTTTAGAAAGTTGGCGAAGCACTGCCGGATTGAAGATTAAAAGTACACGAATTTCAAAGAGGAGGAGAAGAGATCTGATCGAGTTCTTCAACACAAGAGAGAGAGATTCTTCAGATCTGCATCACCTGTGTCCGTTCCTTAGGATTATCCCGTTGCGATAATCTTAAGAAGAGCAATTATCTCCCCGTTACCGAGATAAGCGCTACGGTATCTTGATTCCTTCGCAAATCAACGAAGCTCTGCCCGATTTTCAGTAATCAGATCTGATCGACGGTGGTCCACGGATACCGACATCCCCATCACAGGCCAAGATCTCACGCAAGCAACGGGCGATAAACACCCGTTACGTTTGTTTGAAAGAGAATTGTATCTTTCTTATTTTTATTGTGTAAGAGTCTTATAAAAAGACCATTCTTTTTATTTTTATTGTAATGACTGAAGTTGTAATGAACACCGCAATGAAGAAATCAATTTTCTACGCAAACAAAGATCAGCTCCGAAATTTATCCAGATCTCCTTGTCTTAGGGTTTAGGCTCTCCTTGGTCCTTTGTGTTACATGTCATCTTTTCATTATAATTTTCTCGTCAGCTTACTACCTCGCTATCAACATTTGCTCACTAGAGTTTCTAATCACCCAAGTATCACCACTCCTCAAAGAGTTTTATCCTCTCAAAGGGCCATAAAAAAAACTGGATATATAGTGACATCTTACTTAGCCAGAGTTATCTTCTTCTCAAAAAAGGGATGGCAAATAGACAAGTGTCGAAAAAAGAATAACTTTTAGTCTTCATCAAGAACAATCTTGTCTCCCTTCAAGGTGTGAGCTCTATAAAGCAGCATCATCACACCTTCCACCACATCATATAGTCAAAGGGAGATCCTCAACTAATCTCTCTCAGTACACTATCAAGATCTCACTCAAACAAAAACAAGCAAGTGGAGCAAATCCTGTAGGAATTTTTAGATCTCGTAAAAACCCCCAAAAAAACCACCAAACGCAGAAATTAAAATCACACAAGATTTAACGTGGAAAACCCTCAACAGGAAAAAACCACAGGATCAAAATCAATCCACTATCACCTCCAAATTATAATCTTTTGCACGGATAAAGACTGCCAAACCCTCTCTCTCTCTACACTTCTTTTTTCTTTTTCTTTTTCCTCTAACAATAGAAGGATATATATAGAGAAACCAAAACTCTATCTCTAGCCTAACTTCCTACTTAGAATAAGATTCAAACTCCCAATCATGATGGAACCCAAACTTCTAATCATGATAGATCTCTAACCTTATCTAATTCTCATGAGGTTATACAAAGAATTAAAAACTCTATCCTAACTTGGAGTTTGAGTAGATACCCAACATATCCTCCCTCGAGGAAAAATCTCCAAGTGTCTCAACGACTTTAGAAAAACTCACTCTCTTTTTCTTGTTCTTCACCTCTCCCTTGTGGACAAGAGTCTGAGAAGAGTAATCTGCACCATTAACGGATCTTCCATCTAAATAGAAAATATGATTGCTATTCTTCCTCCCTCGCAAAATCAAATCACCATCTCTATACACATTGCACCACTCTCCTTCACCCACATACTTGTACCCACGTGATGTCATCTCACCTAACGAAATTAAATTAGCACCATATATCGGCATATATCTCACATGATGAAGAATTCCGACCTTTCCAGTGTGAAGCTTGAGGCGAACACTTCCAACACCTTCAACCTTCATCTTCTCGTTGTTTCCAACAATCACGTCGTCAAATTCTTCATCTGTCTTCAATGTGTTAAAATATGTTGTTGTAAACGTGCATAGAGGCTGCAGAATCTAACACCCAAGTGTTACTCGCATCAGTACTTGTACTCTGCATCAATAAAACCACATCTTCATCACACACAACCACTGAGGAGTCCGTCTTCTTCCCATTTTCTTGAAGCTTCATCTGTCTAATACTCTTCAAATCATCACGCATATGGGAACATCTAAACTGAATGTGACCCTTCTCTCCGCAATAATAACACTTCTTTTCGCTGTCGTCTCGGGCCCAAGATTTTGACCTTCCTCGATAACTATCACATCTCCCCGTACTCCTCCCTCGATTAGAACTTTCAAAAGCTAGTGTACTCTCACCACCATTAGATGCGCTCTCCTTTCTCATCATTCTTTCATTCTCACATAGGAGTGCTGTCACATCGTCGAACTTAAAAATCTGCTTCCCTGCAATTATCGTCTGAACTAACGGCTTGTACGACTTCGGCAAGGAAGACAATAGGAGTAGCGCTTGCTCTTCTTCTTTAATCTCCTCATTAATATTTATAAGTTGGCAAACTAGCTGATTAAAGGCATTGATGTGGTCTTGAATTGCAGTACCTTCTTCCATCTTCAACAAATAAAGCTCCATCCTCAAACACAATCGGTTGGTCATCGACTTCGACGCATAAATACCCTCGAGCCTTTCCCATAGCCCCCTTGGTGTGGTCTCTTGCATAACATTGTACTTGATCTCGGGGGTGAGTGCCAAATGAATTGTGCTAACCGCCCTCTTTTGCATGGAACTCCATTCAGCATCCTTCAATCCTTTAGGTTTCTTCTCCTTCAAAGCTTGATCAACACCCTGCTGCACAAGAATATCTTGAACCGTGCACTGCCATACTGCAAAATTTGTCTTGCCATTGAATAGCGGAATATCAAACTTCGGACCCGAAGAAGTCATCATCCTGTCGAAAACCCCTAGGAACGACTCCTGGATCACCGAAATCCGTCTCCAAATTCTCGATCAAAAGACAAATCAACCTCAACCGTCGGATCTGTCGTCGCTACAGTACCGCCGCTACAGTACCGTGAATAGTGCGTCGTCGCGAATAGTTCCTCTGCTACAGTACCGCGGTGAACAGTTCTGTTACTATAGTTCCGTTGCCGCCAATGTCGTTACAAATATCGAATCTCCACGAACCGTCGAACCCCGCTTTGATACCACTTGTTAGGATTTTTAGATCTCGTAAAAACCCCCAAAAAAACCACCAAACGCGGCAAATAAAATCACACAAGATTTAACTTGGAAAACCCTCAACAGAGAAAAACCACAGGATCAAAATCAATCCACTATCACCTCCAAATTACAATCTTTTGCACTTCTTTTTGCTTCTTCTTTTTCCTCTAACAATAGAAGGATATATATAGAGAAACCAAAACTCTATCTCTAGCCTAACTTCCTAATTAGAATAAGATTCAAACTCCCAATCATGATGGAACCCAAACTCCTAATCATGATAGATCTCCAACCTTATCTAATTCTCATTAGGTTATACAAAGAATTAAAAACTCTATCCTAACTTGGAGTTTGAGTAGATACCCAACAAATCCCTTCTCTGTTCGTTCGAAGCTAAAGTCATGAAAGTCTCACCATGACAATGTCATGCCACTCCGATTTGAGTGGAAAAAATAGGAGGCATCTTTTTTTTCCGTTTCCTTCGCCCATCTTATTCTTTGACTTTCAAGAATGAAATTTTCTTTTAGTGTCTTAAGAAAATAATTTAGAGTTATCATAAAAGGTTAACTTGAGTATAATTAATTAAGAATTAGAAAATTAAAAATTTATCAAGTAGACTAATTATTGTCAACTCTATCAAGTTGGCAAATGATAATTTTTTAAGGAAATGAAAAGAAAATAAAGAAGAAATGGTAAAAATAAAGAAATGACTAGTTCTCAATCAAAACTTGATGTGCACTTAAACCAACATGCAAAGCTGCAAGAGAATCACTATCAAGTTATAGTATGGTCATAATGTCGATCCCAAGAAGAATGTGTGTAGGAAAAGTTTTAAATAATGTTCCTAGAAATGTGTGTGAATAAAGAGGAGTGAAAGTGAAGATAGGTAAAGAGGGTGTGATTATTTGAAAATAAAAGAAAACTAGATCAAGAGGGGAGAAAGAGAGTGAAAAACTAAAAGAATATAAAGAATAAACAAGGAATAGAAATAAAGAAAATAGGAAAGAATAAAATCAAGAAGAACAAAATTCAAGAAGAGAAAAATCAAACTAAGTAAAAGATGGAGGAAATCAAGTAAAAAAGATAGAAATATAGAATTGAATCCACTAATTAATTACAATTAGGATTTATAAACTGCTCTCTCTTTATTACATTTTATTTTAGATTTACTAAGGATACACTACCAAACCACTTAAGGAAAGTATAATATATCAAGTTATCATTGAAGAAAAAAATTTATCCATGAAAGAACAAGCAAACTACATAGTAATTCTAGAATCCATAAGTATAACTTGTCAAATCACTTAAGATAACTATAGATTATAAAATCTTTTTCTACCAATTTGTTCTTTAGTTTATCTTAAACATGATCATTTTAAATACAAATAGAGTAATCCTCAAGCCATAAGAAAAACTAAACTAGATTCATACAATCCTAGATCTCCTAAAGAATTTAATTATACATATTGAGAGCAAAAATATAAAATGTATAAAATAAGAACAAGAGAAAAAATTACACAACAAAGTAAGAAAAAGAACAAGCAAGTAAAAGCAATAAAAAGGCAAGAATATAAATCTACTCTACAAAACATAATAAAGTAAATCTTCATTATAAGAATGAAATAAATCTAATCTAGATGGATGAAATAAATCTAATCTACCAAACATAAAATAAAAATAGGAAATAAAAATCCTAAAATAGTTAATTCTAAAATAAGAAAAATAAAACAGCAAAATAAAAACTTGCATTGCAAGGGGTTGGCGCCTTAAAAGTAAATTTTCATCTTTATTAACGAAGAAGAAGAAACAAAATTGAAAAGGAGGACTATAAATTTTTATTAATGCAAACTTAAAAATTTACAATTTGGAAAACCTAACTAAAGGTCCTCCTCTCCAAAAAAAAGTTACAAAAACCTATTACACTCAAACCCCTCACTCTCTACCAATGAATATAGCCTACTACAATCAATAAGAGTCTTTTGATTTGTCTTGAGCTCTAAGAAATAAATTTTAGCCATTTATACTATTTCAGTTACGAACCAATCGATTGGCTAATCGGTTGTCTAACTAGTTGGCCAACTAATTAGCCAACCGGTTGGTCAACTAATTGGTATCTCTCAAATCTACTATTTTCATATATCATGTTTTACATTCCGTTTTCCAGACTTGGAGATAATGTCGTTTCTTTGTACTTGATCATCTAAATATGAATTTGATTTGATTTTTTTTTCATGTTGAATCATTATTTCTTGAGATTCTATAGTCTGCTTGGTTTAATCTTAGATTTCAATAAAAGGTTAAAAAAATGAGAGAGTTTGAGTTCATTTTGGGCTCTTATTCATTATTTCTTCCTTAATAACTTATAAATTAAGATAAAGACACTTATTAGCAGATATTTTATTCAAAAAATTAATAGGAGGATATAAATGTGTAATAAAATATGCTGATCATATACCCACACACCTAAACTTTTGCTAGTCTTCTAGCAAAGAAAGAAAATAAAAAGGAAGGAAACAAAAATCCAAACTCACTTTTATAGGAATCGCAGTTGTATTTAGCACATACAACAAGCCTTTCAAGTGGATGAGTTGCAATCTTATGATGATTTATAGTGAATATACCCATAAATTTAATTTGGTCAACTTACTAATTTGAAAAAGTCAATAAACAATTAATTAACTTTATATTTTTAAATAAACTAATTAGAGTTAGATTATACTTAAGCAAATACTTTTATGTATAACTCCAACATATATTTCTTAGAAAATCCATTCATTATAGTTATAAAAAACCAAGTCTAACTTAGACATTCTTAAAATTTTTAAAAAGAACATGCTAACTCTTTATTTCAAATAATTTTTTTTGGCTTCTTGATCAAATTATTTTTCAAGAACATTTTTTTAAAAATATTACAATAAATAGAAAAAAAATTATTTCATTTTTTTATACATATATATTTTTTATTCCTTAGTATATTGTTCTACTTTATCAGGCTTTTGACGTGAACATATAGTGCGTTTTGGGCTAATAAATCCCACCCTAATTGGGCTTAGGTCAATAAGTATATATGACGCCTCAGAGTTCACACAAGGTTACAATCCAAGGTGAAACCCGGATTGTCAAACCTACCATGCACCCACACAGTACATTAACACGTTTCACCAATCATAGTAATATCCTCTAGTGGAATCAATAAGAAGTGAAGGTACAAACAGGAAAAATGAGTAAGTAAAAATAATAGACATGATATAGAAGAAGAGATCTTATAAATAAAAGAATCATGTCTCAACTGAAGAACATCTGATATCTGAAATAATAAAATGTCTCAACATGAATCAACTAAATCTCATACTAAGGCACTTTGCCTTTATAAAATGAATACAACTCTAAAGTCTAAACAATGAACATAACTATACAGTGGAGCTTCAGCTACTATGACTGTACGACGGTGACTATACTAGAACTCCGGCATCCTGTGGCTCTCCGAAACTCTGAGCTGCCTGAAAGAGACAATTTAAACAAAAAGAAAAACAGTAAGAACGTCAGAGCACTACAGCAAGATCTCCTCCATCCACCCCAGAGGAAGGGCTGCTAGATGAAGTGGAGGCTCTACCTATTAAGCATAGTCTACCTAGATCATTTACCCTGTATCTTGGTAGAATTAACATTTGAAAATCTACAACACGAGATGTAGTACGTCGAGCGAAATAATCCAAACAAGAAAACCCTCATGTATATACCATATATCTCAAATTATAGATAACTAAATATTAATACCGAACTGAGAATAAAACATCTAAAGGAAATCAACAATTAGAAACCCACAACATGAGACTAGTACGTCGAGCGAAATAATCCAAACAAGCAAACCCTCATGTATATATCATATGTCTTAAATTGTAGATAAATAAATATTAATTCCAACTCTATGAATGAAAACAGCACTCAAAAGAAAATACTCTAAACCTTAACTATATAGAACCAATAACACATCTCGAACTACCCTCAAGTAGTCGGCGCAATAATAAGAGAAAATCACCCAACTCATAATCACCATGGGTCATATCATGTATACCATATATCAAAGAATGTACCCTACTCATGGGTAATCTACATGAGAGAAAAACTACAACTATAAATATATATATATATGTACATTTCCATGTACAATAGCGATACTTTTGTAAGGTTCTTACTCAATCGCTCTTCAGCAATAGGTTTTATCTCCCTATTTGGCTATATGAAATAACGATACTTTTGTAGATTCAACTTCCTTACTCAATCGTTCTGCGGCAATAGCTTTTATCTCCCTAATCCGGCTACATGAAATAACGATACTTTTGTAAGGTTCAACTTCCTTACTCAATCGTTCTGTGACAATAAGTTTTATCTTCCTAATCCGGCTACATAAAATAACGATACTTTTATAAGATTCTTACTCAATTGTTCTACGACAATAGGTTTTATCTCTCTATACCGAGTACTTGAAATTGCGATACTTTATTATATGTTATTACACTCTCATCAACTCAAAGTGTATCAACTATCTCAACAATGTAAGTCAAAATAACATAAACTAAGAGTACGTGCACATATCTCGGTGTACGTATCAAAAACTAGCATTCATCAACATTTCAGGTGTTAAACAACTCTTAAACATCAAAATATAACAATACCAGATCGAGAAACTTTCTCGAAAATCAAAACAATATCGAACAAAACATGCACAGACCATCAAAGAGGTGGGCGGTCGACCACGTACTTGCTTCGGTCAATCGCGATAGGATTTAGGCGTTTCCTAGGCTACTGCCTGGCTCGCGGTTGACCGCCACTTAAGCACAGTCGACCGAACCCGATTTTCCCAGATTGTGCAAGTTTCTGCACAGTATTGTGTTCGTGTCGATTTTGTGATTCAAAGTTGTTTAAATCATGCTGAAACATACATAAAACATTATAAACTTTAAATCATCATCTTTGTGAATTATCAAACACCAATAATATGATTAATTACAAAAAGAGACATGTTTAAACCCTTAAACATGCATAAAACATCACTATGACGATTAAACTTATAAAATCTCAGTTAAACAAATGAAACATTCAAAACATGACAAAATATAAACATGGACAGAAGGAAAATTTGTTTAAACATGTTCATCTTACTTAGGTTTTACAAACCTAGGGTTTAAGCATAATTAACTTACATGAAAACTCAACTAGTTTGTAAATCTAGGGTTTAAACATGATTAGAGCATGATTAACAAGATAAAAACTATAATAATTTTAACCCTAGTGATCATGATTATGTTACTAACATAAACAGTAAGAAAAAAAAATAGATCTAACATTGTTTTAAGATTTAACATCAAAAATCTCATCTTTTTCACATCGGCTTAAGCTTAAACATGTAAAACATTGATTTAAACATCTTAAATCATTTTTTAACTAAGGGTGTAGGTTTGGGTGAAGATGATCTTACCTTAAAATCATGTGCAAGCCTATGAATCAAATAGCAAGCAATCTGCAAGAGCAAATAACCCGTCCTCCCTTGTCACACGTCGATGATCTTGTCCTCATGTCGGTATTGTACTTTATAAAGCTCTTAAAATTCATAAGAAAAAGATCTAGGATTTTTAAGGGGAGAGGGTAGCTACTAGAGTTCAGAGATATGATAAAAGAGAGAAATTTTAGTGAAAAATATAGGTATTTATAGAGGCAAACCCGAAACTAACCCGTTTGACCCGAACCAGGAAACCTAGTGTTACTAGGAAAACTATCTTCGGTAAATTGGCTATAACTTTCTCATACAACCTCAAAATGAGGTGATTTAAGATTTGTTGGAAATCTGTTGAAGATACCTACAACGTTGTTCTTTTGGGTTTTTCCAGATTCTAACTACATCATTGTGTAAAACACATATACTCTTAACTGGTTGTTTTTTCAGATTTTGGGCTCGTGTATATAGTGCATGATTTCACTCCTATATTCACATATATACATTGAATAGATCTCAATTCAATCCTAGCATACTCAAACATCAATAGATATTATTTATCACCATAAAACACATTTATTATTATTTATCAATATATGTTCAAATTTACGGGGTTTTATAGTATAGAAATACTCCTCGGGCTTAATCACTCGGACAACTTAGGTCTACTAAGATGGAATCACCTTGGAGTTTAAAAACAATTTGTTGGTGCCCATTTTTTATACTCTTCTTTTGCAAAGTTGGTTTTTTTAGTGTGTGTGTGTGTATCTTGAAAAATATTTTGATCAAGAGAACTTTGAAAAAAAAATCTACTCCAACCTGAACATGCAAAAGTTTATTATTTAATTAAAAGTCTAAGTTAGGACTTTAGTGAAGTGTACTGTTTTGAAAATCACTTCTTAAAAAAATTATTTCTTAACTTGAGTATAATTAACTAAAAATTAGAAATTTTAAAATTTATCAAGTAGACCAATTATTAATTAACTCTATCAAGTTAACAAGTGATAAATTTTTTTTTAAGGAAATGAAGGGGGAAGAAGAAAGAAGAAATGGAAAAATAAAGAGAAGAGATGATTAGTTCCACACCCACACCTAAATTTTGTATAATCGTCAATTTAAACTATATGAACCACAAAGCAAAACAAATAGAAAATGATGCACTTACATTTATTTGGTCGACCTTGAATAATGATAAAATGATTAAAAACTATAATTACCTTTGATATGAGGGGGACACCATCAAAAAAATTCTTCTTTCTTCTTTTTTTCTTTTTATTTTCTTTTTTCTTTTTTCATTTTTATTTTTTAAAAAGAATAAGAAACTCTCAAAGGAGTGAAGGATAAATTCTTTTTTTATTTTTATTATTATAAGATAAAGAGTAAAGATGTAGGATAAATATATAACATGAGAAGTTCGAGATTTATATTAAATCCTACCTTATTGCTAAAACTTTTACCCCAAATTTTAAAGTGGTCTAAAATAATAAAAACAATGATGTGTTTAAATTTTGTATATTTCAATATTTTTAGTGATTTTAGTAACGTTTGAAGGAAGGTAAGAAGAGGATTATGCATTTTAAATTTCTAACGTTGATCAAACAGAAAGCGAGTATTATATTTGAACTCCAGTTCCACTTGAATAAAAGTTCATCTTAATACAACCAGCTCTTCTTTAAAAACTTCTTCAAACCCAAGATTCATGGTTGAGGTGTGATAAATTAGTTGTTTTATATTTTCTAGGAATCTAAACACATTTGCAAAAGGTTCTTCAAAGTTGAAATCAAAGAAACTTGTGTATGACTCCATGAAGACTAGTTCTGATTCAAACTCCTCTACTATCTTAATTTCATCACCAAAGATCTCATCAAAACTTGGGTCTAAATCACCCTTTTCTTCTGCACTTGAAATTTCCTTGATGTAGTTGAGGGATTGATCTGATGAATCAGTCAGATGGTTCCCCATATTGAAAATATTGAGATCAGCAATCATGTTTCCAAAGAACAACGTCATTTAACCGGTTATGCAGGTGATCATTGGAGGTTGCTAAGGACGGTCTTTCTAGATTGACATGTGTCTAACCTTTGAGATTGAAAACGAGCTGCATTTCCAAGACTATGAAAACCACTAGAAAAATAAACTCCCCTATCTCGAATAGAACATCCTCTATCTATCCCTTAGGTATTTTTATAGATCTATTAGCCGATTGGATGATACATCTGGTTGGCTTTAATTCACCTACCCCTCGCTCTATAAAAACTAAATTGAGAAGACGATTTACACTAGTTTCTAAGTCTAGAAGTCCCTTATCAATAAAGCTATTTCCTATAACACAAATTAGTAGGATAATTGAGGCCCTTATTTTAAAGGCATAGGCTTTGAGAGTGTGTCACTGATATTGGTAGCTAAAAAGACTTTCTTAGGAATATTAGTGGTTATTTTCTTAGTGTACAAATCCATCAAAAAATTTATATAAGAGGGGATTTATTCAATTGTATCTAAGAGAGAAATATTAACCTTCACCTGTTTGAATGTTTATAGGATTTTCTTTAACTAGGGAGAGTTTTTTCTAAGCTTGAGTCTATCTAAAAAATGAACAATGGGTTTAAACCTATCAAAATTGGGCTCAAATTTGATTTTAGATTCTTGGTCATCAGAAGTAGATGATTCTTGAACAGAATTGTCATAAGAAGAAAGAGTTTATTCAGATTTAATATTTTGAATAGGAGAGGGAGAAGGAGTTTGATATGGATCCATCTTAACTTGATTATCAATCTACTTCTCTGATTGGAGTGTATGTATTGCATGCACTTGAGCTAGGTAGGTTAAACTTGATCAGGATCCTTACGTTTTGTAGCAGGTTGACTCAAAAAATTTACTTCTCTCTCTCATTCACAACACTAGCTAGTTGACTAAGTTGAGTTTCTAACCTATCTATGGCTTGAGTGTTAGAATTGAGTAATTGACTAGTTGTCCGTATGAAGGAATTCAAAGTGTTAGATGACTGAGTCTACATGTTGATGGTCTGCGTGGAACTTTTTATCATGGCCTCTAAACCTTTTTCTAAGACAATGAAATATTTCTCATGATCATAACTCAGAGTAATCAAATTTACTGATTGATTTGAAAAAGACTAATTTTGTTATGCATGATTGAACATTAAAAAGTTATTCGGTATGTCGAATGAAACTGTATTTCCTCTAGGAAATTATGGAGTTGAAGAGGGAGTGAAATTTTATTTTTTGCATAAATTTTTCTAATTTCATGTAAATTTTTAATGATTTCTCCAACCCGAATTGTAGGTTGGAGAAAACAGATCATTTCTAGGATGGTGGAATGCACTGTTCATAAGCTTTACTAGTTGATCAGTTCTTAGAAAAGGGCATTCCTCACAAACATAGAGTGGAGAAAGATGGTGATGACATCCTGAAGTAGAAACTTAATTTATTTGACTTGCAATTGTTTTTTGGTTTCAAGTGTTTTTAACTTATGTAGATTGTAGCCATCTTTGCTTCAGAGACTATATTTGACTCTAGAGAATGACCATTGGATTTAACTATGAAAATTGATGAAACTCTTTCATCATAATGTTTTAACTGCATGGTTTTTTTAGATAAACTTTGTACAACTTCTAAGTTTCATCAGTATTTTTTCCATAAAATCCCTTTGACACATAGTTTCTAAGAAAGTCTTTAAAGAATAATTCAATCCTTCATAGACAATTCGGCATAATTGCTATTTTTCTAGACCATGGTGAGGATATTGGATGAGAAGATCCTTAAACCTATCAAAATACTTTTACAATGGCTCTCCAGGGACTATATTGAAATTTTGAATTTTATTCCTAAGTTTTACCATTTTATGAATTGGAAAAAGTTTCTTTACAAAACTAGAAACAAAATTATCCCCGGTTGAAATAGAATTTGTGAGCAAGCTATATAGTAATTTCTTCACTTTGTCCTTAAGGGTAAATAGAATAACTTTGAGCTTAATCGCGTCCTCGAATTTCTCTCCAATCTTAATCATGTGACACACTTCCTCAAATTTGGATATAAAAATGTAGCCATCTTCAAATTTATTCCTAAGAATTTTCTAAACATGTTTATGAAGTGAGGTCCAATTTTCTAAACATGTTTATGAAGTGAGGTTCAAGCTCAAACTTAGCTCCATGAACCTCAGGAAGCCTAATGCAAGATGGGATTGCATTTCTAGTTGGATAGCACATGTCTTGAAGCATGGGTGCAATTGGATTTGTCATTTTTTTGGTTTTAATGATTGGTTCAACACGAGTTAAATGATTTGTATTATCCCTAATCTAAACTTGCAAACACTAAAGCAAATTATTTTTAGATTTTTTCTTTTTTTCTTTTTCCCTCTAAAAAGAAAATTAGGAAATAGATCTATGAATAAAAATTAATTTTTTCTCTTCTTTTTAAAGAAAAAGTAAAAGACAAAAGATTAGCGAGAGAAAAGAAGAAGGATAAAAGTAAAACTTAATTAAACAGATCAAGAGTTGCAACTTGAAACAATCACTCTTAATTCTAAGGTTATGCATGGACTCAAGTAGACTACCTCCTAACCAAAAACTACTCGAGTGAAAAGATTAAAGTTTACTTGGTCAACTAGCCAGGTAAGAATAGTACAAGAGGAAGGCCAATGACCAATTAAGTACCTCTTTCCTAGTGGAGCACCTTACATAATCCCTAAATCTTTCCTTAGACACCAACAAATTTAAGTAAACTTAAACCAGCTCACTTAAGGATTTATTGTTCCTTAATGAGCTCGAGTCCTTAAGGGCCAACGTCTAATGAGTTTTAATATGCATGGGTTCATACAGTAAGGAATAAATGATTTGTGGGCTAAGAAAAATGATAAAATCCCTCACAAAATCTTGATTAGTGAGGTACTGCCCTTAAGAGTACTTTCAAGTGAGCATTCAAATCAAAATGCTAAAATCACTTTGGTGAATTCCTACTAACTATATGCGATACAAACCATAAGAATTAAAAGGAACAACAATAGGATGCAAAAAGAAAAATATTTTTTATTTAATTAGGGTAAACAATCAAACAAATTCGAGAAAGAGCGTTTTATTTAAATTTATTATCTTGTTAGTAGTTGTTCAACTCAATGGTGGATTTTATTAGGGTTGATAAAAGAAAATTTCTTGTTTTATTATTACTATTAGCTCCCAATTATATCTAATGTAAAAAGCCTAACTAGAGGATAAATTTGATAATATTAGAAAGAGGACTTACCTTTATAAGCAAATCCTCCTATCTAATCTTCATTCTTCTCCTTCAAAGTTGTTACTTTACGCTATAGCACACAAATCAAAGAACCACAATAGAAAAATCCTATTTACAAGCACATTCACTGGTAATATCGCCAAAACTTAATATACATTTAGATCAATATGCAAAGTTGGAAGAGAAGAACTCTTAAGTTATAGTATAATTACATTGTCGACCTTAGGAGGAAGGTGTGTAGGAAAAATTCTAAATAATGATCCTAAAAATGTGTGTGAATAAAAAGGAGTGATAGTATATAAAGGTAGAGAGGGTGTGATTATTTACAAATAAAAGAAAACTAGATTGAGAGGGGAGAAAGAGAGTGAACAACTAAACGAAAACACGGAATAAACAAGGAGAAGAAATAAAAAAAGAAAAGAATAAACCAAAGAAGAAAAAATTTGAAGAAGAAAAAAATCAAAACAAGTAAAAGATGGATAAAATCAAGTAGAAAATGTAGGGATCTAGATTTGAATCCACTAGCCAATTTCAATTAAGATTTATAAAATTTTACTTTTATTATGATTTACTTTAGATTCACTAACTATAGACTATCAAACTACTTAAGGAAAACATAACCTATCAAATTATCATCCAAGCAAATTTCTATACATGAAAAGAACAAGCAGCTAGATAGCAATCCTAAATTCATAAGTATAACCTATCAAACCACTCAAGAAAAGTATAGATTATCAAATTATTTTTCTCCTGATTAGTTCCTTAGTTAATTATCTTAAGCATGATCATTATGAGTGCAAATAGAGCAATCTTCAGACCATAAGAAAAGTTAAACTAGTTTCATGCAATCCTAGATCTCCTAAAGAATTTAGTTACACATATTGAGAGCAGACAAGAAAATAAAGCGTAAAAGAAGAACAAGAGAGAAAATTACACTATAAAGTAAAAAAAAGGACATGAAAATAAATGCAATAAAAAGGATAAGAATATAAATCTGCTCTACAAAGTATAAAATAAATCTACACTACAAACATTAAATAAATCTAATATAAAAGGATGAAGTAAATCTAATCTACCAAACATAAAATAAAAATAAAAAATAAAAAAAATCCTAAAACATGTAATTGTAAAATAAGAAAATAAAAGAGGAAAATAAAAACTTACATTGTAAGTATTGCACCTTCGAAGGCCAATCTTCAAAAAAGAAAAAGAAATAAAATTGTAAAAGAGGAATAAATTTTTATTATTAATGCCAACCTAAAAGTTTAAATTTCGAAGACCTAATTAAAAGTCCTCTCTAAAATAGAGTTTACAAAATTTTGAACACTCAAACCCCTCACTCTCCACCGCATTATAGCTTACTATAATTAACAAGTGCCTTTAGATTTGCTTTGAGCTCTAGGAAATAAATCTCAACCACTCACTATTCAGTTACAAACCAAACGGTTAGCCAATCAATTTTGATCTATCAAATCTACCACTCTAGATAGCTCCGTCTCATCGAGATAGACAATTTTCATGCATCATATGTTAGATTTTGCTTTTAAGATTGGCAGATAATGTCGTTTCTTTGCTATTGATCATCTAGATATCAATTTGACTTAATTTCTTCTTATATTAGATCTTATTTCTTGGGTTTTTTTAGGCTACTTGTCTAATCTTGGCCTTCAATAAAAGGTTAAACAATGAGGGAGTTTGACTTCTTTTCAGTATCTTATTCATTAATTCTTTATTAATCTATAAATTAAGATAAAAACACTTATTAGTAAATGTAGACGTCTAAAATGCTTATAGGTTCCTACACGAAGCTCGAGACTAAGAGAAGACGATGAACGTCATCATCCGAGTCAAGAATGAATTATCCGGCCCTGTGGAAGCTAACAAATACACAAATGAGCGTATGAAGCGAGTTAGCGAAGCATAGAAGTCAACGAGACGACCAAAGACGCAAAACGACAAAAAAGATGAAAGAATGCCCAAGTTGTTGGCCTTCTTGTTTTGATGATGTTTAACAAACAATTTACATCTAATATTGTTTGTCTAGTGTTTGTGCATTCCTATATATTGTAGACAAACAAAGTTGTTAGAGGATGGATGGATTGCGCCATAACGATCATATCCAATAGAGGTTGGAGGAATTGTGGAGTGAAGCAACGTTTCAATTCAAGTTCAAGATCCAAGTTTAGCTTCATCCGCGAGATTACCAAGAAGAGCTCAATGAAGATCAAGATCAAGCTTGGGTAATTTAGTTTAGGATTTATATTATCTGTGTTAA
>BQKN01000068.1:207277-246736 GCA_022839385.1 Asparagus kiusianus | reverse complement strand
ATCAAAACAAGATTAGAAGATGTAGGCTCATCACATGAGACCTAACAGGTCAAACTTTCCTACAGTTAGGGCCAAAACCACAATTCACTCTCGATAAACGAGAAATTCACCTTTAGTTTGGTAATCAAACCTTCCGACAGTTAGGATTATCTGAATCTTTTTTATTCTCAGAGTGAAGATCCCACTCTTAGTTTCACGCTTTAGATTCTCGAAGTGGAGATCTCACTTTGAGTTTCCTTTGTAACTGGGGATAGAATATAAAATTTTTCCTTTTCATTATCGGGTTCGTCTTTGCCCCAAGAGAAGACACCATCCTTCAACTCTAAAATCCGTGCTTCATAAGCATGGGGAATTTTATCCCGAAGCCTAAGTAGGGATAAGTCAACACCTAACACGCGTTGTTGGTTTAGTCTTTCATCGAGTGAAGAAGACATAAGAATCCAAGTCTGGAGAATTTTGTTCCGAAGCCTAAGTAGGAATAAGTCAGCGCCTAACACGCGTTGCCGGTTAGTCCTTAACCGTAAAAAGGACAAAAGCCCACATATTCGATATTGTGATAGGTTGTTATTATTAACACCATAATCCGTACCTCACATGTACGGGAAATTTTATCCTGTATCCTAAGTAGGGATAAGTCAACGCCTAACACGTGTTGCCGGTTTAGTCTTTCACCAAGTGAAAAAGACACCAGAATCCAAGTCTGGGGAATTTTATCCCGAAGCCTAAGTAGGGATAAGTCAGCGCCTAACACGCGTTGCCAGTTAGTCCTTAACCGTAAAAAGGACAAAAGTCCACATATTCGACATTGTTGCAGGTTGTTATTAATAACACTATAATCTGTGCCTCAAACGTACGAGGAATTTTATCCCAAATCCTAAGTAGGGATAAGTTAGCGTCTAACACGCGTTGCCGGTTTAGTCTTTCACCGATTGAAGAAGACACCAGAATCCATGTCTGGGGACTTTTATCCCGAATCCTAAAAAAAGAGAAGTCAGCGCCTAACACACGTTGTCGGGTAGTCTATTCCCCTAAGAAAGATGAAGTCTACGTATTCAATATCATAGCACTAAGAGAGTTAAACTCTCTTAGCACAACGTTACATGTGAAAACGGGTTTAAACAATTCACATGCTAGCCCGATTCAAACGATAATCGGTAAAAGCACATCAAACCCGTTGAAGGCTTAGGGTTTGCCAAAAATCCTAAAGTCTATGCCTAACATGTGTCGCTGTTTAGTCTTTTCACGTGAGAAAGATAAAGTCTACGTATTCAATATCATAGCACTAAGAGAGTTAACTCTCTTAGCACAACATTACGTGTGAAACGGACTCAAACAATTCGCACGCTAGCCCGATTCAAATGGTAGTCGGTAAAGGCTCATCAAACCCGTTGATGGCTGAGGGTTTGCCAAAAATCCTATATATGCGAAAGTCACTGACGCATCAGCTTTATTAGTTGGTTTCATGACTTTAGCATCCAATAACTTCGGGATAAGATCCATATCTGTAGACGAAACAACTTTAATAGTTGGTCCTGCAGCCCAAAATTTAGGACCACTACGCTCCAATACCTTTAGAGCTTAAATTGTGTAGACTCCAACAAACGTACGAGTATAAACTGTGTTAACGCCGATCAATGCAAAACCCTAAGGTCAACGTAGGTCAACGCATATCTCATGGTCAACGCCAGTCAACGTGTTACGATAAAAGTCAACGCTGATCAATGCGAAATCCTAAGATCAATGTCAGTCAACACGTTGCGAAAGAGATAATCAGTTTAAAGTCAACTCAATGATAAGAGCCAAAACCACCTCGCCAATTTTTATTCGAAACATCGACGACGGACAAACGATAAACGTAGCGCCGAAAGAACTTCAGTTATTCATCAAAATAGACTGAAAATCGAAGAAGTCAAAGATCGAAGCTACCTACAGGTCCTTTTACACCGACTAAAGGTTGGACCGATCACATCCAAAGCATTTCAGGCTCCTCTATAAAAAAATGAGTTTGAAATACTTTGGAGGGGGTATCTGTAGGCATCTAAAAATGTCTATAGGTTCCTACACGAAGCTCTAGACTAAGAGAAGATGATGACCGTCAACATCCAAGTCAAGAATGAATTATCCGGCCCCATGGAAGCTAACGAATACACAAAATTAGCGTATGAATCAAGTTAGCGAAGCGTAGAAGTCAATGAGACAACCAAAGACGCAAAACGATAAAAAAGACGAAAGAATGCCCAAGTGCCAAAGTGACCCGCGGCGGCGGGGCGACACGAGCTGACCGGTGTGGAGACGAGTCGACACGAGCCGACCCGCATGGCGGCGGGTCGGAAAGAGACGACCCGCGCGGCAGCGGGTCGACAAGAGACGACCCGCGAGGCGGCGAGTTAGCAAGAGCCGGCCCGTGCGGCGGCGGGTCAGCACGAGCCGACCCGTGCCCATGCAGGTCACATCGGTCTGTCGTGCAACCTTAGCTGCCTGAAACTCGTTTTCAACGGGGTTTTTACTATTTTCTCAGGATTTGTTCGTTCTAGAGCATCTCAACTGATTGGATATCATCCACAAACATGGTTAGGTCGTTATCAACTAAAGATATGGCCAAATCTCTTATTCTTAACCAAATACCCCGCATCCGAGGCCCTATAAATACAAGCCTAGGGCCCCCATTCTCAAGAGGCGAATTATTATCAAGACGAGGAGGTGATGTCGAATTTCAGATCCAAGAGCCACGAATTTCAGTGAAGGATAGCAGATCTTGGTGATTTTCTATGCATAAAGAGTGGATTTCGAGAGATCTGAACCCCGTCCCCCCATTCCTTGAGATTAGGCTTGGTCTTAATCTCGAAAAGAGTACTGATTTTGCTTGGTCGATATCAGTACTTCAGCGAATATTTCCTTTGTGAAGTAGGATCTCTGATCAAATACTTCTGTCAACTGGATCCGATCCGTAGGCGGTCCACGGATATCAACGTCCCCGGCACAGACAAAAATCCCACGCAAACAGCGGGTGATAAACGTCCGTTGTGTTTGTTTTGACGAGAGTTGTAATTTTTTGTTTTCATTGTGTAAGAGTCTTATAAAAAGACTATTTTTATTTTATTTTATTGTAATGACTGAAGTTGTAATGAATACCTCAATGAAGAAACCAACTTTTACCGTAAACAATAAATATTTTTTTAAAAGCAAAATAGATAAGGAGGGTATAAATGTGTAATAAAATTGGCTGATCAGAGATATATAGTATGAGGACCCTATCACACTCTAACTAAATTTCTACCGTAAAGTTCGATCAAATAAATTAGAGCCATTCAATTTCATCAAGTCCGACGATCTTGACACTTGTCATATGCTTTTCTTCAAGTAAATATTCACAATTTTTATTTTATGTTTTTTTTAATTCAGGCTTGTAGGTTTTAGAAGTGGATGTTTGGTTTTACATAATGGTTTGGGCCTTAAGAGAGAGAGATTAGTTGGTTGTTAAGCCAAATAAGCTTATTAGGTTAGATCCAATAAAATGGAAACCCATTTGATCCAAACCTCATTTAATCCCACATATAAAATCTTCAAATTTTCTCCCTCTTGAATTAGGGCTGAGAATGGAGCTTGAAGGATAAAGATAGGAATGAATTAGCACCTGAGGCAAGTGTTTCTTGCACAATGATTTTCTTTTAAAAATATAGATTTATGGGATTTGGAGATCTCATTATCCTCTTGATTTTTATAAAGACTAGATTTTTAGAAAACTTGGTTTGCAATTTCACGGGATTTGATCAAGGGGGATCTATCTAAGAGATAGGTCTCAATCCACATTCTCTTTTAAGGACCAGGATACATTGATGTAGATTAAAGTTAACTTCGCAAACTAGTATTTTAATCTATGTCTTGAATAGATTTTTCATGAGTTTTGAGTATTTTGTGATCTCGACAGTCCTTCGATGCGTTCAGATGGTTGTGAGTAGATTAAATAAGGGGTTGTCCTTATTGCTTTTGATTGCGAGCTCTAGGGTTGTAATGGTTTGTAGTGCTTGAGTGGTTTGGTTTGTAGTGCTTGAGTGCACGTGCCCAAGGAATGAGCAAACACACCGTAGTGGGTTTCTAAGAGATGAGTTTTTTATTCACTTTTTAATATTAGTTGACACGACATCAGGGTAAGCGCACACACTAAATCTTAGAGCTCACGCATTCAGTTTATGAGAACAGATTCCTTACATTTTTAAAATTGGATTCATTTGAACTTGTTTTCATGATGTTTTAATTGTCATTCATGTTGTAGGATCTGCGAAAGTGCAAGAACAAATGACAACAATCACAGAAATTGAACAATCACAAACAAGAGATTTATACTGGTTCCACCACCCCGGGTGTACATCAAATCTCCAAGCAAATCTTGCTTGAGATTTCTACTATAATTTTGAAACCAATTACAAAATCGAACCAAACCTGACCAATTGCTAAGACCATGCCAATTGCATCAAATCTCTAAACCAAGAGATCTTCTCTCACACCCGAGAGAAACCTTTTTTGAAATAAGATCACAAATTCCTATAAGCCTTGAAGTGTTAGTGAAGTGCAGCAGTGGCGTAAGAACTTTTTAACTCTCTGAATAATGCCTAAACAATCTTTAATAATGATGGGGAATAAAGGCACTTTCGGAACTTTTCTTTTCTTAACACTTAGAATGAAAATTTGAATCAAGAGGGCTTGAATTTGCACAAATTTTGAATGTTATATGTATGAAAGTTTGTGGGCAAATTCTGAAGTTAACACCTATTTATAGCCTCTGAAAAACTCAAAATTTAAACCTAATTAACGTTTTAAAACGGCTATAAACGTTCACTTATTCAAATTTTAGAACTGCTGAAAAACTATTTTTGTAGTCGACTACTAGTCATAGTAGTCGACTACACTGAATTTATTCAGACTTTGTGAAGTCAGAAAAGTGCTTAGTAGTCGACTAAAATGGTATTAGTCGACTAATCGGTAAGATGAAAGTTTTTGTAAGTTTGAACTGGCAATAAGTAGTCGACTATTAAGTATAGTAATCAATTAATCTGTAAACATGCAAGAATTTCATCTTCATGAGCTAAAACATGCAAGAATTTCATCCAAATAAATCATCCAAATTGTGAACATAGTCCATAATTTCACCCATCCAAATAGGTAGACAAAGACTTGCTATAAAAATCAATATTTCGATAACTTCCATCGTCACAATCTATGGTTAAAATATTTAGCTCACATTATAAGCAATTTCTCTAGTTGAACACAACATACGAAGCATAATATATTGAACAACCATAGTACCAACATTAAACACACATTGTACAGAATTACAAAGTGCAATTGTTCCAAAGCAAATTACTATATAAGTCTGAAACAAACTACGCAAATTACTACATAATGTCTTGACACGAACTGATAAACTAGTACATAGTGAAATGAAATGCATGCTCTCTCGTAGGAAGGGCCTGGAGGAGGTGGAGGTCCTTGGAAATATGAATCCATCTTGAGATTCATTTTGTGCATCATCTTCATCATGTCACCCTGATTAGCCATTATAATCGTATTTTGATCAAGAATTTCTCTTTGACATGTCTCTAGGTCAAGGACCCGGGCAGAGTTAGTGTTGTATTGCACATCAGAAAAACAAGATGGGTATTCTTGTGATGGAGGAGGTGTGTGGCTTGTTGAAGGGGGTGTTTGGGTTGAGGATTGTGGAATATCTTGAGGGTTAGGTACTTGAGGTTGGTGTGGTTCATCTTGAGGATTAGTGTCATAAAATTGAAAGTTTGTGAGTTTCATCCTAGTAAGAGCATTAGAGTCAAAGAACTCAACCGATCGAACTACGGAATTCTTAGATTCGAGATCAACATGGAATTTTTCAAAAATTTTAGTTAGGAAGGCACCATATGGAAGAAAACCTTTTGGTATAACCAAAAGATTGTCAAAAATTACTTCAGCCCAATTAACTTGAATATTAGCCATTATAGCATATAATGCCAAATCTAAATCTTGAGATAGAAAATGGAAACTCCCGGTTTTAGGAAAGATGTTATATGCAAGGATTCTTGCAATAAAATGAGGAATTTGTCTAAGTTTATTAGAATGTTGCAAGGGTAGTCCATGACCGGGAAGTAAAATGTGATTAGTAAGCAAGTCTTGATCTGTCATTTTGATGCTACGAAGTTGTACACCTTTATAAGGGATAATGAGAATTTTCCCATGTGTTTTTGAAGTTAATTCAATTTCAATTCCCTTAACAAGTGTAGATAGCTTTTTGGTACCACTAATTGTTTCAAGGCGAGTTATATTTGTGTAAAATAGTTAAACTAAGAAAGGATAATAGGGTTTTCGATTTTCAGAGGAAAATAACTCTAATAATTCAACATTTTCAAAGTATGAACTGAAGTTATGTAAAACAAAGTCCTCAAATTTGACAAATCGACCCGGAAGAATTTCATAATTTGAGTTAGCCTTAAATTCTTCAAGTAATTTAGGACTTTTCAAGTAGATAGTGATTTCATCAGTAATGTTGGAAGGATTTTGCTTGGATTTCTTTAATCTAGACATAATTTCACAAATGAAAGTGAAAAGATCAAGTTGGAATGAACTTACCCAAATTTGAGATTGCCCTAGAAAAAAATAGTTGACTAGTAGTCGTTGTAGTCAACTACAGGAACTAAAATACCTCAGAAATTCAAAGACTTGGAAGAGATTTTGAGGAAAAATGGAAGAGATTGGATGCCCAAGGTTGTGGGTTCGGAGGTCCTGAAGTGGGGAAGAGTTATGTCTGTTTTTGGGAGAGAAGGAATGTGGGTGTCTTAGGAGTTATAGGATTTGTTTTAAGGAGATTTCAATGGTCATGATTAGATCTTCAAAACAAATGAATGGTTAAGATTTAATCTAAAAAGAATTTGATAAAGGGTTAGGATAGAACAAGCCTAAAATGAATGGATGAGATGCATCTATCTTAAGTTAAATGGGTATTGGGTTTTGGGTATGGTAGATAAAGATCCAATAAGAAACAAAACTAGGTATATAGTGAAAACTGTTTGCATGTAGTCGACTACTTAGATTAATAGTTGACTACTTTGTATGCAACAAAGTTCTGTACACAAATTTTCACTTAAATTAGTCGACTACTAAGCCTATTAGTTAACTATTTTATAAATGACAATGTGTCTTATTTTAAATGTATGTCAGAGTAGTCAGCTGCTAAGCTTATTAGTCGACTACTAATGATGTGTATGCATATGTTATGATCTAAATATTAATTTAAATTTAAAATTGAACATATACCTAATTCCCTTCTTAAATTAATAAAAATTTATTATTTTAAAGGTTTAGTTAGAATATCTGTAACTTGTTTATCAGTTGATATAAAATCTAACGAAATGTCACCCTTAAGCACATGATCACGTAAGAAGTGATGTCTAATATAAATGTGTTTTGTACGTGTATGTTGAATAGGATTTTTAGATAAATTAATAACACTAGTATTATCACACATTATGGAAGATGTAGGACAAACTATACTATAGTCAGATAGTGTTAGTTTCATCCATAGAACTTGACACAAGCAAAACTAGCAGCAATGTATTCTGCTTCAGTTGTTGACAATGATACTGAGTTTTACTTTTTGCTAAACCAAAATACTAGTGAATGTCCCAAAACATGACACGTACCACTAGTACTTTTCCTATCGGATTTGCATCTAGCAAAATCAGCATCACTATATGACATTAAATCAAATGTGTTATTCTTTAGATAATACAAACCAAAATCTGTAGTATCTTTAAGATATCTAAAAATTCTTTTCATTGTTTTAAGGTGTGCCTCTTTAGGGTTAGATTGATATATAGCACACAAACAAATGCTAAACATTATATCAGGTCTACTAGCAGTAAGATAAAGAAGTGATCCAATCATACATCGATAAAGTCATTGATCAACATTCTTATCATTCTCATCCTTCTCAAGAAATGTAGTAGTACTCATTAGAGTTCTTTTGCTTGTAGTATTGTCCATCCCAAAGCGGTTGAGTAAATCTTTTGCATATTTACTTTGGTTGATGATAGTTCCTTCCTTCAATTGTTTGATTTGAAGTCCAAGGAAGAAGTTGAGTTCACCCATGTGACTCGTTTCAAATTCATCCTGCATAATCTTAGCAAACTCTTGACAAAGATTATTGTTAGTAGATCCAAATATAATATCATCTACATATATTTGAATTAACAATATATATTTATTTATTTTCCTAATAAATAATGTAGAGCCAACTTTTCTAATATCAAATTCGGAAGACAAAAGAAAGTTCTTTAGTCTATCATATCTAGCACGGGGTGCTTGTTTAAGATCATACTAAACTTTCTTAAGTTTGAAAACATAATTTGGAAAACTTTCATGCTCAAATCCAGGAGGTTATTCCATAAATACTTCTTCTTTAATAAATCCATTTAAAAATACACTTTTAACATCCATTTGAAATAGTTTAAAATTCATAAAACATGCAAATGCAAGAAAATTCTAATAGATTCTAAACAAGCAACTGGTACATAGGTTTCACCATAATCAATACCCTATTCTTGATTACAACCTTGTGTAACCAATCTAGCTTTATTTCTAATAACTTGGCCAGATTCATCCAATTTATTTCAAAATATTCATTTGGTTCCTATAATGGATTTATCTTGAGGTCTAGGCACAATATCCCAAACGTTATTTCTTGTAAATTAATTTAGCTCTTGCATAGCTATAATCCAATAATCATCTAAACATGCTTCTCTAATATCTTTATGTTCTATTTGTCACAACCCCAAATTCCGAACCTAAGAGGAATATTGGAGCCGGACTAAACCTGTGAAAAAATCCTCCCAGAATATGCATTCACTAAAAGACCATAAAAAAACTCTTCATCAAACTAAAACCAACAATAAATATTCTCTATAATCCCAAAAGTCAACACTAACCCAATTAACTTAATAAAAACAAATATTCCTCAACCCTAAATAAATCTCAACCTAAAGAAAGAATCTCATTATTGCAAAACTCTTAATTCATCAACTAAACATTAAAGACTTTATTTAACATTTGCCTAGAAAACAATAACAATCTCGAATTATATTCCTTGCTCCGTTCTAAGAATTTGACAAATCCTCAATTCCACCTAATCTCGAGTCTTTGAAAAGAATAAAAACAATACAATGAGTTCACAACTCAATAAGTAGATAAATTCATACATTAGACACTGGTTTTGCAAAACTAAAATAAATTGACTTGATAAGCAAAGTACTAAAATAGTAAAAATTATAATGCAACATTTTCAAAATATATATACATGCAATGGAAATAAACAAGTCACGTCTCAATGCGGTCAACACTTTGATACTCCGGTTAACTTGGCAAACCCCACTATTGTATAGCCCGTGGTTGGGATGGTGAGGCCCAAACTTGGGCTCTTAGCGCTAAAATAAAAACCTCATAGAGGCACATTGTGTCCTATTTTAATTAACTTACATATAGTTAATAAATTTTTATATGAAAATACGCAGCGGATAATATACAAATTCACCACTTACCACAAACCTGAAACACAATCGAAAACGTCTCACGATGCCTCCTCGAAATCACTTGGGATTCCTACATAATATATACAAATAACCATCAAAACTACCGTATAACTTAAGACCCAAATACCTATTAAAATAATCTTAGAATATTATCATACACCATATAATTAACTATACTAAAATCAACCTACATACCCTACTGTACCCTATAACCACGGTTAAGCATTGTATACATAAGAATTTTTTTTACCATAGAACTAATATAATCATATGCTAAGAATCAAAATATCTTACATGAAGATGAAAGTAAAAAATTTAATAAGGTAAGAGCAGCAACAAACTTGGTTGCCTATCATGGCCAAGAGCTCAACAAAATTAAAATATGAGCAACAACAAGCTTGGTTATCTGCCATGGCCAAGAGCTCAACAAATATAAAATATGAGCAACAACAAGCTTGGTTGTCTGCCATGGCCAAGAGCTCACATCTCTAATGAAGAAAGCTATACCTTGAGAATAATCTGCATCCCCACTTCGCTGCTACAACAGGGTTTTTATAATATATATATGTTTTTTTTTTGTGCGGCGGAAACAGGGATGGGAGGAAGAAGAGAAAACTGACGGGAAAAGAAATAGGATTTGGGTATTTATAAAGGTCCCTTTTTACTATTATAACCCTCTAACTAATTTTACATAAAAGCTCATATACTTTTCCTTATATATATCTATCTTAAAACTTAGAATTATTACACTATTATAGAAACAAAAGCAACATGTGTATATAAATTTAGTTGAGATCTAGTTTGAACACCACAAGAAATATCTCCAATAATCAATTCACATGGATGATTTCTAATATCTACACATGCTTTTGGTAAATCATTAGTATTAATAGGATTATCAATAATAGGAGATGGTTGATCAATAAAATCTTCATCATCATGTTTATTATCATCATTACTAGTCTTTACATAAGATTCATCAAAAGAAACATGCAATGATTCTTCAATCATTGAAGTTCTTTTGTTGAAAATTCTTTAAGCTTTGCTGCGAATAGAATAACCAACAAATATCCCTTTATCAGATTGAATCAAATGTATCTAATGAATCCTTTGTATTTAAAATAAAATATTTACACCCAAAAACCTTAAAATATGAAAATTTTGGATTACGATTGTAAAAAAATTCAAAAAAAAGTTTTATTTAAAATAGGTCTCAATAGAATCCTATTTAAAACATAACATGCGGTAGAAATCGCTTCAGCCCAAAAAATATTTAGAAAGATTAGAATCACACAACATTGTTCTAGCACATTCTTGTAGTGTTCTATTTTTCCTTTCAACTACTTCATTTTGTTGTGGAGTGTAAGGAAATGAAAACTCATGTAAAATACCATTTTTATTATAAAAATCAGAAAACATATCATTTTCAAACTCACTCTTTGGGTCAGAAATTATTGTTTTCATTGTCATCGAATGTATTACAACCTTAGCTGTTACAATAAACTCAAATAAATAAAAAGTCGATCTTTTCATAAGATCTTCTTACACAATGAAAATATAAGATTATAATTTCTTCAAAAAATACACAATAGATGTTTATCGCCTGTTGTTTGTGTGGGATCTTTGCCTGTGCCGGGGACGTTGATATCCATGGACCGCCGCGGACCAGATCCGGTTGACATGTTGAAAATCAAAGCTCATACTTCACGAAGGAAGTATTCGCTGAAGTGGTAATCTCGACCAAGTGAGATTACGACTCTTCTCGGGATTTAAGACCAAGCTTAATTCCGGAGGAATATGGGGGAAAGGGGTTTCAGATCTCTCGAACTCTCTTTTTTTTATCGAGAAACTTTGCCAAGATCTACTAACCCTCTGAAATTCATGGCTTCACTCTCAATTTTGACAACACCTCGCCCTCTTGATGTCCCCCTCTAAAATGAGCCCCTAGGCCTGTATTTATAGGCTTCGATTGGGGATTTTGGATAAAAACGAGGGATTCCTTCTTATCTTCAGTTAATAACTGATTAACCATAGTATCAGATCAGCTAGAACGCTTAGGAACAAACAAATCCCGAGAGAATCCGTGAAAACCGGAAAAAAGTGTTTTTGGATCGAACCTGCGCGCTAGCCACTGCCTGGTGGCTCGGCCCTAGGCCGAGCCATTGGCCTTGGCCGAGTCCATTTTGGTACGACTCGGCTGCCAGCGGCTATTCTGGTTTTCTGGTTTTCTTGTTATGTTGCGTTGTTTGCGCGTATTTTGTCATTTCGCTGACTGGTATGTTTAGGCGTCTAAAAATACCTATAGGTGTCCGCACATAGCTCGAAACAAAGAGTGGACAATTCAAGAAGAATTATCCAATTGGCCGCTACGCACGTCAGTTAGCTCGTGCACATCAGTCAATGCGCGTACGTCAGTCAACGTCAGTCAACACGCACCTGTCGGTTAGCCCGCGCGCGTCAGTCAGCCACAAATGACTAGATGCACTCGTCAGTGCCCGACGTTCCTGTCAGGCTGATCCAAAGTGCCCGACACACCTGTAAAGTGGATCCAAAGTGTCTGACGTGCCTGTCAGGCGGATCCAAAGTGCCTGACACGCCTGTCAGGCAGCTCCAAAATGCCCGCCGCGCGCCGGTCAGCTCCAAGTGATCGAACACATTCATCAGTCAGATCACACATGTCGGTCAGCTCCAAGTGCCATAAAGAACCTAACGAGCGTATGAAACAAGTTAATAAAGCATGCAAGTCAACGGAATGATGAAATATGCAATACAAGTCTGGAGAAGTCAGAAAGTGTCAAACACCTCAAAGTGGCCCGCAAAAAAAGAGGCATTTATACCATGCTACAATTTGAATCTAAGAAAAATTAAAGTTAAAAGTTGTAGGTGTCTTCGTCATCTTTCCAACGCATCTTGAACCAGCTCAATCCGAGGTCGGACAAGAGAGTTAAGACTAAAATACCGAAGGTATCTCAAACTGACCCGCGCGGCGGCGGGTCGGATCAATCCGACCCGCGCGCCGGCGGGTTGGACCAATCCGACCCGCGTAGCAGCGGGTCGGATCAATCCGACCCGCACGTCGACGGGTCAGATCCATCCAACCCGTGCGGCGGCGGGTCGGATCCATTCGACCCGCACGACGGCGGGTCGGATCAGTCCGTCTCGCGCCCAGAACTGCCTGTAACCTCCAAAATGCGTTTTTAGGCTGTTTCGATCGGTTTCTTCTGTTCCAGAGGTTCCTAACTGCCTAGATATCATCTATAAATATGGTTAGACCGTTATCAACTGAAGGTAAGGCCAAATCACTCATTCTTATCCGAAAATCCCCAACCGAAACCTATAAATACAGGCCTAGGGGCTCAATTCACAGGGGCAGATTTATTATCAAGACAAGGAGATGCTGCCAAGTTGGAGAGCAACGGAGCACGAATTTCAGCAAGGGCTAGTGAGATCCCGATGAATCCCGACATAAATAAGGAGCAATTCAAAGGATCTGAAGCCCGTTCCCGTCCGTTCCTCGAGATTAGGCTTGGTCTTAATCTCGAGAAGAGTTACTGATTTCGCTTGGTCGATTTCAGCACTTTAAGCAAATACCTCCTTAGTGAGGTAGGAGCTCTGCCTAATTTTTTAGCAATCAGATCTGATCGACGGTCATCCACGGATAAACCCCGGCACCGGCGAAGACACCCACGCAAGCAGGAGACGATAAACAGATCTTGAGTTTATTCTCAAGAGAGTTGTATCTTTTATTTTCATTATGTAAAGGTCTTATGAAAAGACCGATCTTTTTGAACTTATTATAATGATCGAAGTTGTAATGAGTTATACAATAAAGAAAACAATTTTCGACGAAAACAAACTCACTGTGGTCGCCAGTTTATTTTTGTCGAAAATTGTTTTCTTCATTGTATAACTCATTACAACTTTGATCGTTACAATAAGTTCAAAAAGATCGGTCTTTTCATAAGACCTTTACACAATGAAAATAAAAGATACAACTCTATTGAAAATAAACGCAAGATCCGTTTATCGTCTCCTGCTTACGTGGGTGTCTTCGCCGGTGCCGGGATTTATCCGTGGACGACCGTCGATCAGATCCGATTGCTGAAAAATTGGGCAGAGCTCCTACCTCACCAAGGAGGTATTTGCTTAAAGTACTGAAATCGACCAAACAAAATCAATAGCTCTTCTCGAGATTAAGACCAAGCCTAATCTCGAAGAACGGATGGGAACGGGCTTCAGATCCTTCGAATTGCTCCTTCTTTATGCCGGGATTCGCCGGGATCTCGCTAGCCCTTGCTGAAATTCGTGCTCCCTTGCTCTCCAACTCGGCAGCACCACCTCGTCTTGATAATAAATCCGCCCCTGTGAATTGAGCCCCTAGGCCTGTATTTATAGGCTTCGGTTGGGGGGTTTTCGGATAAGAATGAGTGATTTGGCCTTATCTTCAGTTAATAACGGTCTAACCACGTTTGTAGATGATATCTAGGCAGTTAGGAACCTATGGAACAGAAGAAACCGATCGAAACAGCCTAAAACGCATTTTGGAGGTTACGGGCAGTTCTGGGCTCGAGACGGAGAGAAGACGATGAACGTCGTTATCTGAGTCTAAGAGGACTATTTAACGCCGACAAGCGCCTGAAGCAAAACGGAAAACCGAGTGGCCTGCTGTTTCCGGTAAAAGTTGCTGTTTTCATTACTTGTTCTCTTTTTCGAGATCTGTTACAACTTCAGGCGTTACAACAGAGTTTAAATGAAAACAAAAGGATTTACAACTTAAACGAAAATAAACACGAGAGCCCGGTTTGGTACGGTCTCGCTTGCGTGGGTTGTTGGCCTGTGACGGGGACGTCGATGTCCGTGGACCGCCGACTCTTCAAGATCCTTGCCGATAAAATCCGGCAGAGTTTCGTCTATCCGCGTAGGATATAGAAACAGAACCTCGTCGATCCGCGCAAGATCTAGAGGTTATAAGCGTATATCTCGGCTAAAACGAGATAATAGCTCTTCTTAGTGTCACCGCAAAGGAGCAACACTAAGGATCAGAGAGGGGGGGTGAATGAACCTTGATGAAGAATTCCGACTCCTCACTCCGGCAGGGCTTCGCCGCTTCAGACTTTAGAATTTCAGATCTCGAGGATAATCCTAAGACCGGAAATTCTTCTCCAAGAGCTAAATCAGCACCAAAATCCAGAGCCCCTCACAATGGAGGCCTAGGGGGCTATTTATAGCCAAAAGGAGAGGGGGGGGCTGATATGGACACCCCTAAGAGGAGAGACACCCCCCTAGGGGTGTCTTGGCCAAGCCGGGACACCCCCCATGGGGTGTCTCGAGCCAGCCGAGACAGCTTCGTGTGTCCCCGGTTCGGCCCGGGGCTGTGCCGTTGTCCCGCCGTTGACTCGCCGTTGACTTTTTGTCCGAACTCGGATTTGGGTGATTTCGGATGCGTTGGAATCGTGACGGCGAGCTCTGAAAGCCCCAATGGTTGGATTATCTGTGGGGTGATCGAGGCGCAGCGGGCGTTGGTCCGATTGCAGTGATAGCGGGGTTTTCGGTCAACCCGTATCCTTGCGATTCTGACATTCTGTCGGTTCACGTAATCCGTCGGTTTGCTTCAGTCGCTCACCGGCGTCATTTGAGCTCTTGTTAACCGGGTAGTGACGTTCGGTCGCCGCTCGTTGACACCGAGCTATGTTCGGGGACCTATCGGCAATTTTTGATGCCTACACCTGCGTGCTCAACAGTTAGCTCGCGCGCTTCAATCAGCTCGCGTGCGTCGGTCAACACGTGCGCGTCAATCAGTTCGTGCGTGTCGGTCACCGCGCGCTCGTTAATCAGCTCGCGCGCGTCGATCAACACACGCGCATCAATCAGTTCGTGCGCATCGATCAACACACGCACGTTAACCAACGCGCGTTCGACGGTCAGTCCCGCAACGAAGCGTACAAGTCAACAAGATGATCAATTACGCGAAACAGGAGAAACTACAAGTCCCGGAGAAGTCAAGAAACATACAAGTTCGGCAGAAGCGACGGACCCGCGCTAGCGCGGGACGGAACAGACCGACCCACGCAAGCGCGAGTCGGATCTGTCTGACCCGCGCCGCGAAGTCCGGAGCCCGAAACGCATTTTGGCGGTTTTTAACGGTTTTCTCGGGATTTGTTGGTTCCTGAGCATCCCAACTGATCTGATATCTTCCCCAAACATAGTTAAGCAGTTATTAACTGAAGATAAGGAGGAATCATCCATTCTTATCCGAAAACCTCCTAACCGAAGCCTATAAATACAGTCCTAGGGGGCTCGTTTCACAGGGGCGGATTTATTATCAAGACGAGGAGGTGCTGCCGAATTGAGGAGTCAAAGGAGTACGAATTTCAGCGAGGGTTAGCGAGTTCCCGGCGAACTCCAGCATAAAGAAGGAGCTATCCGAAGGATCTCAAACCCGATTCTACCGTTCCTTGAGATTAGGCTTGGTCTTAATCTCGATAAGAGCTACTGATTTCGCTTGGTCGATTTCAGTGCTTTAATCAAACACTTCCTTGGTGAACGCGGAGCACTGCCGAATTTTCAACAACCGGATCTGATTGACGGTCATCCACGGATAAACCCCGGCACAGGCAAAGATCCCACTTGGAACTAGTTGATGAGTGTGCGGGCCAATTGGAACTGCACTGACCACTTGGAGCTAGCTGGTGAGCGCGCGGGCCACTCGGTTTGCCATTCTGGTGGTCGATGAGCATGCGGGTCACTTGGCGGTGGTCGGTGAGCACACAGGCCACTTGGTTCACTGTTTCGGTGGCCGATGAGTGTGTGGGCCACTTAGTAGTGGCCGGTGAGCACGCGGGCCACTTGGCGTTGGCCGTTCTGGTGGTTCATCACCACATCATCAATGGTTCGCCGATTCGCTTCATGAGCTTGTCGGCGTCAGACGATCCTCTTTGACGCGGATAATCCTCTTCGACTTGGATAATGACGTTCATCATGTTTTCTTTATCTCGAGCTGTGTGTGAATACCTATAGGTATTTTTAGATGCCTACAGATACCCCCTCCAAAGTATTTCAGACTTGTTCTTTTATAGAGGAGTCTGGAATGCTTTGGATAAAATAGGCCATGTTTTAAACCTCTTCAGTATTATGTCGAGGAGATTGCATAGAAGGACCTGTGGATTGTTTCAATTATTGACCTCTTCAGTCTTCAGTTTATTCAGTGTTTTGTCGAATAGATAAAGTTCTTCCGGCACTGCGTTTATCATCTGACCGTTGTCGAAATCTTCCGGCGCTGCGTTTATCATCTGACCGTTGTCGACAACTTACCATGCTAAGGGTAAGAGCATGGCTAGTCTAACTCAAACGGCAGTTGGTACAGACAAATCAAGTCCGTTGATAGCTGAGGGTTTGCTAAAAATCCTAATTCAATCTCGTCGAGTTTGATTGGAAGGCGCCTCGCTCAATCTGAGCAGTGATCACTTTGCAGGTCTTCATATCCAAAGTGTTCCAGACCCCATACGGCCTGATTCAGGTCTAAAAACTTTAGAGGGGGTTCTCTAAGCAATAAAAATTACCTTTAATCCCTATCAGAGAAGTTCAGTGAGACTGCTACAACCTCGCCCGAAATAGCTAAAAAGGTAAAACACTAATATCTTTCAAACCGGAAGGAATTTGGCGAAACGGTTTGGAAGTTATGACCTGTTCTTCATGGCATGTTTTGGAGCTCGCCTGCATAAGTCAAGCTCGCTTGCAGAGCTCGCCTGCATGATCTAGGCTTGCTTGAAGGCTGAAGCTCACCTAAAAAGGGTGAAGTTTGCCTGTAAGGAAGTCTGTCTGTAAGGCTAGAGCTCGCCTGAACATTGGAGCTCGCCTGAACTAAACGAAGCTCGCCTACATAGCTTCGCCTATGAGGATCGCCTGCACAGCTCGCCTGAAGGCCAAGCTCACCTGTAGCACCCAGGCTTGCCTGCATGCCAAAGCCCGCCAGACTCGCTTGCAGACCTAAGCTCGCATGCTCGCCTGAAACATCACCCGCCCAACTCGCCTGAAGGCCGAGCTCGCCTGTAGCACCCAGGATCGCCTGCATGCTGAAGCTCGCCGGGCTCACCTGCAGACCCAAGCTCACCTGCTCGCCTGAAAGCTCGCATGCTCGCCTGATAGCCCAAGCTCACCTTCAATGTTAAGCTCGCCTACACGGCTGGACCAAGTCAGCGACTTGAGCTTTAAACGTGGGAGTGGGTACACCCACTCCCCATGATCTAAGGGATAGAGTATAGTTCTCCTCACCTCCAATAGTCACATCCTAAGATTTAAGGGATGGAGTTATGGTCCCCCTCAACCACAATCCCATAATTTGAGGGAGTGGTCATGCTTCTCCTCCACTATAAATAGCCAATGATGGCTATCAAAAGAGAGGTCTTGAACTCTTGATCAAGACCGAACCTATTGGGCACCTTGGCACTCAGTTCTCTTAAGCTCTAAGAGAATCGAGCCTGGCTCTTTGCATTGTTCTTGCACTGTAGCATCTTCTTCCAGCTTTCGGCCTTGATAGCCATTAAGTTCGGGAACTCAAACTCGATCAACACGAGCTTCTACTGCGTACTGAAGCTTTCCTACAACTTCACTCGGATCGTCTAAGGGAAGCAAACTCAGTGCGAGAACCGAGCGAGGCATCTTATCGCTGCTAAAGTCCTCACGTTAAAGAAGGAGGTCATTCCCTCCGCTTCTATTATAATTTCGATTTATTAGTTTATAATAAGCTATTCTTATTAATACAAACGAAACCCCCATTTTGGTAAATTAAAATTTACACCTACAAAAGAAGGCGACCACAGTGAGAGAAACTATTTCCTCAACTGAAATGTTGGTGGCGCAGTTCGATGAAATTACAGCGGGGACTACTGTTGAGTCCCTCGTGATAAGTTCGAGGAGTACTTATCTTCATCTTCTTCTGGCGGCAATACGTCTCGCAAGTTCTACAGAGTTGCGCGTGTGGCCCAGCCCTAAGTGGTCGAGGCAACCACGTCGGAGAACTCTGCCCGAGCAAGCACAGGGGGTTCTATTTCCTCCAAGCCCATCACGGCCGAGCTGAAGGCAAAGTATGCAAGTTCATTGGCTGATCGATAGGTCGTTGAATGATCCTCGCATGCCCCATGCAAGAGGAGATGACGGTTCATGTCGACACGGACCCCGCCTTCACCGTCAACATAAACGCTCCCCTCTCCAAAAGAGCCAAGCCAAAACACAAGGTTCCCAATTTTTGTGAACTGAATTGATCAGGCGAGCCCACCTACTCAGGCGGGCTTTGCTCTGTTGACAAAGTTCCCAAAATTAGCGAACTTGGTGTTCCTGACGAGCCTAGCAGTTCAGGCGAGCCCCACGAGATTCGGTCCACGAGCAAGGTTCCTAATTTTGGCAAACCGCTCAAATCAGGTGAGTTCACCTACTCAGGCGGACTCCACTCTTCAGGCGAGGTTCCCAAATCTGGCAAACTTCACAAGTATGGTGAACTCTGCAGTTCAGGCGGACTTCATAAAACAAGTGAATTTCACCAAGCTCGCTTGATAGCCCAAGCTCGCATGCAAGCTCAAACAGGCAGATTTCACCAAGCTCGCCTGACGGACCAACTTCGTATGCAAGCCGACATTCGTCAGAAAGGAAAAGCAGCAGCTCGCCAGACAGGCACAATGCACCAAACTCGCCCAACAGGCGAGCCTCACTAGCCCGAACCTCGCCAACGGGCCCAAGCTCACCAGTCAGGGCGAGCTCGCCAGATTTCAACACTTGGAGATTTTCCCAAGTGTTCTCCCAAGTGCTCTCTTGAGCTCTCTTCTTGCAAGCACTCGTTTGGTCTTTCTGACGCTGGGGGTTGTCACTATCAACCTACATGGGATCTCAGAGGATGCTTGACTTACAAACGCACGCTCTACGAGGCAATTCCTCAGTGCCATTGCGAGAGGCTCATTGCGGCGCTGCTCGATCACTGCCAGTGTGCTGAAACACCTAAACCATTAGTGTTCGAAAGGCTCTTTCAGCAACCACCAGAGACGAGACCTCTCCGCCAAAGACGCAATCGTCAGAGGAGACGAGCTTTCGATGATGTGGAGCTCCCCACCGCAACTATCAATATGACGGGGAAATCCAAGGCCATTGAACGTGAGGGTATCCACCAGCGCACTCATGCCCGAATGAGGGTAGCCATTCCATTTGACAACACGTTCCTAGCACCCGTCTCTGACGACGACGATGATGATTGCTCGGTAGTGGCGACGTCGCAAGTCTCAAGCTCAGTTCAGGGCGAGCACGCAAATGTGCACATGACCGAAATCCCTAACGAGATATCCAGGAGACTCAACAAGCAACAAGCAACCATCGATTCCCTGAAGGAGATGTTGGAACAGCTTCTGAACGAGAAGAAGAAGAAGAAGAAGAAAGAGAGGACTTCGCGGGATTCGTGTAAATCTTTGAAGCACAAAGAGCGGATGCCTACTCCTTCTTGCTCCTCATCTGAGTCATCTGGAGGAACATCATCTTTGGGTCATAATCCAAGGGACAAAAGGCTTGACGAGTTTCAAAGTCAACTCGACGTCTTGAAGCCCCAAAAGCACATGGACAAGCTGGGGGTTATCAGACCATATCCAATCGAATAGGATACAGTATCGTACCCGACGAAGTTTTAGCCACTGGACCTACTCAGTTCGATGGCAAGGGTTCTCATACCCAGCACATTTGCTACTTCCAGGCGCAAACTGGACACATAGTGGGGAATGATCCCATTATGGCTCAACTGTTCATTGGTACCCTCAAGGCGGTCGCTTTTGAATGGTTCCACAGATTAGAGTCTGGATCCATCACCTGCAGGAAGGACATGGAAAGGCTCTTCATGGCCAGGTTGTTCAATGATGACAAAGAAGTATCTGTGACAACCCTGCTAGCTGCAAAGCAGAAGAAGACAGGGTCTGTAAGCAACTTTGTCAAGAGATTCAGGAACCGATCGCTACATACACGTGATCAGGTTTCTGAGGATACTCTCATGGAGATGTGTCGGAACAATCTCTCCATCGACATCCTATCTAATATGGGCGCGGTCGTAGCTCGCTCGTGGAAAGACTTAATTCGCAAAGGAGAATAAGTCGAGAGCATACTCAAGCACATGGATACTGAAGGGCCATATGAATTTCAAGGGGGTGATGACCAAGACATCTTGGTAGTGGAAACCACCTCCTCATCCAAACCCTCGTCAAAACAGAGGGGCGTTGCTTCGAAGCCTACGATGGCATCAACCAAGCTCGCGGACTCGGACCCAAACTATGGGGTCGACTACGAAGACTTGGCTACTACTGGTCAAAGATGATTGGTGACGCTTAAATGCGTCAATCGCCGGAGAACCTACAACCGACTTCAATTTCATTACCCATTCGTAGTGGAGATGTTCTACTCGAATGAGCAACGTATCGGCAGAGGATTTCATCCTTACATCTCCCACTCGGTCAAACCTTCCTACAGTTAGGACCAGAGCCAAAATTTCCTCTTGATTCCTTCTAAAGAACGAGAGGTCCACTTTCAAAACGGGCAACTAAAACTTTGAACAGTTAAGATTATCCCAAACTCCCACTTGGTCAAACCTTCCTACAGTTAGGACTAAGGCCAAGTTCCCTCGCCAACCTTTCTAATAAGATGGGGGTCCCCAAAACTATCAAGTTAACTGCCACCTCTGATAGTCATTTCTCTATCAGTCTCATTCAACTGGACAATGGATCTTGTAAACCTATCAAGTTAACTATTACCTCTGATAATCTCCTCCAAATTTCCCCCGTCGATCATCTCTAATAGGACGATGGGATAAACTCCCACTGTCATGTAAACCATTACATCTGACAAAATCAACTTACCAATCCTCTTTAATAGGATGGTAGGTCCTAAAAGTCGTTCCGATCATGACAATCCTAGTCATGTTAACATCACACCTCTGACCAGAATCTACTTACCGATTCTCTACAATGTAGCGGTAGGTCCACAAAGTCGCTCTAATCACGGCAATTCCTATCAGGTTAACGATTACCTTCGATAGCCAACACCATCATTCCTGCAATGACGTTGTTCGATCAATTGTCATACTCATATGTCCCTGAACGACCTGATCCTTTCCAAGCATTCTAATATCTTTAGAACAATCGATGGGTAGTATCCTACCATGCGATGGCTCCTATAACAATCAAGCGTCACACTCATACGTCCTCGAACGATTTGATTCCCCCCCCCAGCACCGTCTTTCCCGCAAAAGGCGTTGTTGTTTGATAATGGCCTACCAAGCGATGTGCCTTTATCCAAATAGTGGCCTACCATGCGATGTGCCGCTATTTCAAGTTCGTCTTTGCCCCAAGAGAAGACAAATAAGGGCTCATCTTTGCTCTAAGAGAAGATAAATCAGGGTTCATCTTTGCCCCAAGAGAAGACAAACTTCTCCTAGACTCCAACGGGTATACAAGTATAAATTGTTTCTCAAACCTCCAACTAGTGTATGAGGCTAAACTGTTCCTTACCTTTGACGGGAAGTACCTAGAGAATATTCTTAAGGATAACTTGACAACCTCCAACTGGTGCACGAGTATAAACTGCTGCTTTTTTACTCCGACAAGTATACGAGTATAAACTGCTACTTATTAACTCTGATGGGTATACGAGTATAAACTGTTTCCCAAATCTCCAACCGGTGCACGAGGTAAAACTGCTCTCTTACCTCCAACCGGTGCACAAGACTAAACTGCTCCTTTTCCTCCAACCGGTGCACGAGGCTAAACTGCTCCCTTTCCTCCAACCGGTGCACGATGCTAAACTGCTTCCTTACCTCTAACTGGTATACGAGGCTAAATTGTTCCTTACCTTTGACGGGAAGTTCCTAGAGAATATTCTTAAGGATAACCCGGCAACCTCTAACTGGTATACGAGGCTAAATTGTTCCTTACCTTTGACGGGAAGTTCGTAGAGAATATTCCAAAGGATAACCCGGTAACCTCCAACCGGTGCACGAGGCTAAACTGTTCATTTTCCTCCGACTGGTATACAAGGTTAAACTGCTCCCTACGTCCAAACGCCTCAAATGGCTAAGGATAGAGGAGAAATCTTAGCATTAAGCCTAAGAGAAGCTCCTCGACAACTTACCATGCTAAGGGCAAGAGCATGGCTAGTCCAACTCAAACGATAGTTGGTAAAGACAAATTAAGTCTGTTGATAGCTGAGGGTTTGCTAAAAATCCTAAGTTAATCTCGCCTAGTTCGATTGGAAGGTGCCTCGCTCCATCTGAGCAATGATCACTTTGTAGGTCTTCATATCCAAAGTGTTCCAGACCCCATGCGGCCTGATTCAGGTCTGAAAACTTTGGAGGGGGTTCTGTAAGCAATAAAAATTATCTTTAATCCCTATCATAGATGTTCACAATGAGACTGCTAAAACCTCGCTCGAAATAGCTGAAAAGGGGAAAACACTGATATCTCTCAAACCGGAAGGAATTTGACGAAACAGACAAAACTGAACCCTATAGGGTGTATTTGGTTGGCTCCATCTCGTCGAGATAGTCAATTTTCTTCGTCAAATTCTGACTTACGGTTTGGAAGTTATGACCTGTTCTTCATGGCATGTTTTGGAGCTCGCCTGCATAAGTCAAGCTCGCCTGTAGAGCTCGCTTGCATGATCTAGGCTCGCCTGAAGGCTGAAGCTCGCCTAAAAAGGGTGAAGTTTACCTATAAGGAAGTCCGTCTGTAAGGCTAGAGCTCGCTTGAACATTGGAGCTCGCCCGAACTAAGCGAAGCTCGCTTACATAGCTTCGCCTACGAGGCTCGCCTGCACAGCTCGCCCGAAGGCCGAGCTCACCTGTAGCACCCAGGCTCGCCTGCATGCCAAAGCCCACCGGGCTCGCCTGTAGACCCAAGCTCTCCTGCTTGCCTGAAAGCTCGCCCGCCTAGCTCCCCTGAAGGCCGAGCTCGCCTGTAGCACCCAGGCTCGCCTACATGCTAAAGCCCGCCGGGCTCGCCTGCAGACCCAAGCTCGCCTGCTCGCCTGAAAGCTCGCCTGCTCGCCTGATAGCCCAAGCTCGCCTGCAATGTCAAGCTCGCCCGCACGGCTAGACCAAGTCAGCCACTTGAGCTTAAAACATGGAAGTGGGTACACCCACTCCCCATGATCTAAGGGATAGTGTATGGTTCTCCTCACCTCCAATAGTCACATCCCAATATTTAATGGATGGAGTTATGGTCCCCCTCAACCACAATCCCACAATTTGAGGGAGTGGCCATGCTTCTCCTCCACTATAAATATAGCCAATGATGGCTATCAAAAGAGAGGTCTTGAACTCTTGATCAAGACCGAACCTATTGGGCTCATTGGCAATCAGTTCTCTTAAGCTCTAAGAGAATCGAGCCTGGCTCTTTGCATTGTTCTTACACTGTAGCATCTTCTTCCAGCTTTCGGCATTGATAGCTATTAAGCTCAGGAACTCAAACTCGATCAACATGAGCTTCTACTGTGTATTGAAGCTCGCCTACAACTTTGCTCGGATCGTCCAAGGGAAGCAAACTCAGTACGAGAACCGAGTGAGGCATCCTATCGCTAACAAAGTCCCCACGTTAAACAAGGAGAGTATTCCCTCTACTTCTGTTGTAATTTTGATTCATTAGTTCGTAATAAGCTATTCTTATCAATACAAACGAAACCCCCGTTTTGGGAAATCAAAATTTACACCTACAGTAAGTTTCTGAACTTAGCTCTTATCATTGAGATGACTTTGAACTGATTATCTTCTTCGATGATTCATATCTGAATGTGATTGAACTCCCTGGAATCATCCTTTGCCTTATTTTGACAAGATTGCTGATTTTTAACCGGCATCAACCTTAACTGTAGCGCATTCACTAGCGTTAACACAGTTTATACTCGTACGTTTACTGGAGTCTACACAGTTTAAGCTCTTAAGGCATTAGAGCGTGACGGTCCCAAATGTTGGGGCTGTAGGACCAACTGTTAAAGCTGATTCATCTGCATGTATGACTTTTATTCTGAAATTGTTGGATGCTCAAGTCACGAGACCAACTAATAGGGCTGATACGTCAATGACTCTCACATTTATCGGATTTTTGGCAAACCCTCAGCCATCAACGGGTTTGATGAGCCTTTATCGACTACCGTTTGAGTCGGGCATGCGATTTGTTTAATTCCATTCCGTATGTAACGTCGTGCTAAAAGAGTTAACTCTATTAGTGCTACGATATTGAATACGAAGACTTAGTCTTTCTCACGGGAATAGACTACTCGACCGCATGTATCAGATGCAGACTCTGGATTTTTGGCAAATCCTTAGCTATCAATGGATTTGACGTGCCTTTACCGATTACCGTTTGAATCGAGCTTGCATGCGGATTGTTTAAATCTGTTTCGCATGTGACGTTATGCTAAAAGAGTTAATTTTTCTAGTGCTACGATATTGAATACGTAGACTTTGTCTTTCTCACGGGAATAAACTATCAGGCAATGCGTGTTAGGCACTGACTTATCCCTTCTTAGGATTCGAGATAAAAGTCCCCAGACTCGGATTCTGGTGTCTTTTTCACTCGGCAAAAGACTAAACCAGCAACGCGTGTTAGGCGTAGGCTTATCTCTATTTAGGAGTCGAGATAAAGTTCCCCGCACGTGTAATGTGCAGATTTTGGCGTTATTAATAACGACCTGCCACAATGTCGAATATGTGGGCTTTTATCCTTTTTACGGTCAAGGACTAACCAGCAACGCGTATTAGGCGTTGACTTATCCCTACTTAGGCTTCATGATAAAATTCACTAGATTTAGATTCTTGATGTCTTTTTCAATCGGTGAAAGACTAAACCGGCAACCCGTGTTAGGCGTAGGCTTATCTCTATTTAGGAGTCGAGATAAAGTTTTCTGCACGTGTAAGGTGCGGATTTTGGCGTTATTAATAACGGATTGCCACAATGTCGAATATGTAGGCTTTTATCTGTTTTACGGTCAAGGACTAATCGACAACGCGTATTAGGCGCTGACTTATCCCTACTTAGACTTCAGGATAAAATTCCTCAGATTTAGATTTTGGTGTCTTCTTCAATCGGTGAAAGACTAAACTGACAACGCGTGTTAGGCGTAGGCTTATCTCTATTTAGGAGTCGAGATAAAATTCCCCGTACGTGTAAGGTGCGGATTTTGATATTATTAATAACGGCCTGCCAGAATGTCGAATATGTGGGCTTTTGTCCTTTTTATGGTCAAGGACTAACAGTCAACGCGTATTAGGCGCTGACTTATCCCTACTTAGGTTTCGGGATAAAATTCCCCAGATTTGGATTCTGGTGTCTTCTTCAATCGGTGAAAGACTAAACCGGCAACGCTCGTTAGGCGTTGACTTATCCCTACTTAGGCTTCAGGATAAAATTTCTCGTGCGTGTAAGGTACGGATTATAGAGTTGAAAGATGGTGTTGGAATATTGTGTCTTCTCTTGGGGCAAAGACGAACCCGATGCGAGAGAGGAAGAATTTTATATTCTATCTCCCAAAGCTGAAGAAGAAGAATCTTACATTCTATCTCCAGTTGCCAACGGAAACTCAAAGTAGGATCTCCACTTCCAGAATCTGAAAAGGTGAAACTAAAAGTGGAAGCTCCACTACGAGAATCAAAAAGATTCGGATAATCCTAAATGTTGGAAGGTTTGATTACCGAACTAGGTTTTCTCGTTTATCGAGAGTGAATTGCTATTTTGGCTCTAACTGTAGGAAGGTTTAACCAAATAGGAGGTTTGAGACGATCCTAACTGTAGTAAGGTTTGATCGCTCGATTTGAAAGTGGACCTCTCATTAATAAAAGGAATCGAGAGGAGATTTTGGTTGTGGTCCTGACTGTAGGAAGGTTTGACCAAGTGGGAGTGAGAGTGGGAGTACAAATCATAGTGGGTGTGTTGACTTGTACCGATCACTCAGCGGGGTTCTTGGTGTTAAGTGATAAGAACTTAACACGAAGGGGTTTGACAATCATTAAGGATTTGCAGATTAAAATTCCAAGCATTATGCCCTGACTTTAACAATAGGAGTGTTGAGTGCACAAACACAGTATGAGTTTGAATGGATTAAACCAGAAAGAATTTTAGTGGACCCACTGTCAATTAATTTGATCAGTGAGGGATTTTGTGGTGGAAGATTGTAAATCGTCAACAACAGTGGGAGTTTTTTGTGAGGGAAGATTGATCCAACAAAGTGATCAAATCTCGTCTCAGCAAAAGATTGCTTATAAGTTGGTGAAACTGATCTCGGCAATAGGATGTGTTTCACTCTTGGAAGCATTTAGAGTTCTGTGGGAGTTTCTTATTCATCCCCTTTTGTAGCGACCGGGTTATCTTTAAGAATACCACATATAGCATTCTTTTGAGAACTTCACGTTACATCCACCCCCATTTTTCTTTGTGAAACTGGGTCTAACATTGTACTCAGCTGAATGGTCGGGTTATCCTTAAGAATATCGCATACGATGTTCTTCCAAGAACTTCCCATTAAAATTAGGAAATATTTTAGACTCGTATACTTGTTGGAGTATTAAGAAGCAGTTTATACTCTGATACTCTTCAGAGTGTCGGAAGGAGTAGTTTATACTCTTATACTTATCTGAGTCCTCATTCGGCTCAATTTAGCGTTATGACTCCAGCTTCAACCAATGTTTAGATGCTATTCTTGAGAGCAAAGCAAGCCTTGGTAGGATGAAGGATCCTCCTGTGGTATGCACAGTACTTTAGATCTGAAGTATTGTCAGCTTCCTCCTAATTTGCGATAAGTAGTAGCTTGATCTTGTTGTTTTTAAGGAGGGATTCGAAAATGGCTGGAATATCTTCGTCCTTGAAGGAGTACTCTTTTTGGAATCTCGGATCCGAAGTCATTTGTTGTCTCCGGGATTGCTGTTGTGACGTATGATTAGCATCAACAGCAACTGCAAGGGCCTTCCCTTTACTATGGGAGACGAAGCTTGAATTTGGAGGGTTAGCCGTCGTTTAGCTTCTCTCGTCTTTCTTCCTTCTGAGGAAGCGTTCGGCCTGCTCTCCACGTACTTTCAACTCTTTCCAGGTGTCGGATGGTGCTACCCTTATAACTTCCAACACGACCAAAGAGAGGTTGTTGTGACAGGTTTGGAGGATGAAGTCCTCTGTGATTGGATCTCGGTAGTTCATCATCTTATTCCGGAAGTGCTTGACGAAGTCGTCGACTTTCTCCTCGTATTCCTGTTTCTCATCGAAGAGTATCCTAATTGACACCGCGGCGTCATCATCAAAGAAGTGAGCGAGGAATAGGTTCTCTAGGTCGTCCCAGCTATTGATGCTTCCAGGCTTGAGACGGCGGTACCAATCGAAGGCGGGCCCACGAAGGGTGCCAACGAATGATCGAATCATCAATGCTTCATCACCGGAGATTATGCCCAAGTGGTACTTGAACTAGATCAGGTGCTGAGTGGGCAAACCCTTCTCGTCAAACGACGTGAAGTTAATCAGGTTGAACTTCGCCGGATACGGGATCGACTCCCACTCTCTTGGGTAATGACACGGAATACCGGTCTTCTTCACCTCTCGAGCAGACATCAGAGCGTTGATTTTGATCTCGAGATTTTTCATCTTCTCGTCCTCGTCTGTATCATGCTTTAGACGATTTCTAAGAGGAGTAACATGGCCACCCCTGGCATTGTCATCTTCGGTGGGACCACCCCCAGCATCGTTACCTTTAGTAGGGCCACCCCTAACATTTTGATCAACGGGAGGGTTATCCGCATTAAGGTGTTTGTCCATGTCTGAATCGTCACCTATCTGGTAGGCATTATTGTGACGACTAGATTCACCAATTTGATTATACAAGGCCCGAATTTGTTGGTCATGCTCTTCCCTTATCTGCTGCATAGCCATTTCCATTTTGATTTTGAATTCTTCTTTCTGCTTGGCTAGAGCATCCTCAACCATTTTGGCTACTTCCTCGGTGTTAATCATAAACACTTCGCGGGATTGTCCTGGACTGGATACCATTTTGTCAGAAGCGACTGCAGAGTTGGCATCTGACGCTTCATTATCCAAGGATAATTCCCTCTGCATTCTCTGATAATCCCTACGTCTAGTAGTCTCTGCGCGTAGCCGAGTTAGACGATGCAATAAGAGCGGGTGAGAACTAGAAGGTCGAGCTGATTTTCTCTTATCAGCCATGTTAATTATGACTTCTAGAAGTTCGTCATCTTGAATAGCTGATTGTTTCTTACGGAGAGGCTTTGGTTTAGACTTAGCCTTTCCATTAGAGATTCTCTCGAATACCGAGACCTGTGCAGTGGTCTTGGGGCAGCTACACGCTGATAATATTACCCGGATAATCTTGATGCACGGATAGTGAGAGTCCGTCTCTCGGGTACTTCTCTTCCGAGACTTGTTTGTACCCCCAGCCCGATAGTACAACTCATCGGCATGATGACCGGAGCAATCTATCGCGTGTTGGTACGACTTCTCAGGTATAACGTCATTGTCTGATGAACACATTTCCTTCTAAGGACTTGTTGTCTTGATGGCGTTCTCAATAGTCACACGTTTGGAGCCACGCTTTCGTGAGCACAGGACCTAAACGGGCTCTTGAATACTGACTTGTAGTCCGAGGCGGTCAGGTACAAGAGTTTTCCCATTATAGAAAGGCTGTGATTTATCGTGAGGGCGTGTGCGACCACCAGCTCGAGTAGTTGCTCGGGGTTCAGTCACCGGACCCAAGCGTTCTTTAATTGGAACTTTACCTCGATCCTCATGCAAAGGACCCAGGCGATCCACCATCCTCATCTTGAATCGGGACAAGTCCACGTGCCATAGGGCTCTGCCGGAGGTGTGTGATTTATCGGGACAGAAACGGGGGCTGTCGAAAGTGAACCGGGTGCGAACCGAACCGAACCAGGTGCGAACCGAACTGAACAGGGTGCGAACCGACGCAAACCACCAAATGGTGGCTCGGCTTGGGTCGAGCCACCATATGGTGGTTCGCGCATTTCGGCAGTTCCGGGCACTGTTTGACTTTTTTCGACGCTGTTTTGGACTTTGGTTTCCAGACTTAGCATGGTTTCGGTGGCTTCTTGATCACCTCTTTTTGCTTCAACTTCTACGCCTCTTGCATGAGAATCCGTGCGTGCGCAATCAAGGCGCAGCGCTTCTGAATGTGCTCCTCGAGGGTTGAACGGATCCGTTTGACTTGGATCCATTCATTCGCTGTTGGTTTGGAGGAGAGGATATATGTTTACTGCTGGGACACTCGGTGGCTTCTGAGTTTCAAATCCACCTCATAGCAGATCCCATCAACAGGCTCCAAAACCTTGGCGAGTCGGCGCGCGAGACGTTGGTGCTGCCTTTGGCGAGCTCTCTTTGATAAAGTAGGCGCGCCGCCAGCGGCTATCTCCTTGATTGAGGAGGAGTTCAGATCTACAGATCCGACCTCATTGGAGGCCGGAGGGGTGTTGCAAGTCGAGATGGCAGCAGTAACAGGGGCTTTGATCTTCCTATTCTTGCGAGGGGCGGAGGATCTGGAGGAGGAGGATGACATATACTCCTAGAACTCATACTCGACCTCTTCGTAAACCGAGATTCGGATCCGTGGTTGTGGCACGACAGCTTCTGGAGAGAAGCTGTTGGCTCCCACTGTGGTCGCCAGCGTGTTTGGATCAGAAATTGCTGTTTTTATTGTCATCGAATCTATTACAACTTTAGCTATTACAATAAACTCAAATAAATAAAAAGTCGATCTTTTTATAAGATCTTCTTACACAATAAAAATATAAGATTACAATTCCTACAAACAACATACATTAGATGTTTATCGCTTGTTGTTTGCATGGGATCTTTGCCTGAGCCGGAGATGTTGATATCCGTGGACCACCGCGGACCAGATCCGGTTGACAGATTAAAAATCAAAGCTCCTACTTTACGAAGGAAGTATTCGCTGAAGTGGTAATCCCGACCAAGCGAGATTACGACTCTTCTCGGGATTTAAGACCAAGCTTAAATCCAGAGGAATATGGAGGAAAGGGGTTTTAGATCTCTCGAACTCTCATTTTTTTATCGAGAAACTACGCCAAGATCTGGTAACCCTTTGAAATTCGTGGCTTCACTCTTAATTTTGACAGCACCTCGTCCTCTTGATGTCCCCCTCTGAAATGAGCCCCAAGGCCTGTATTTATATGCTTTGGTTGGGGGGTTTTTGGATAAAAACGAGGGATTCTTCCTTATCTTCAGTTAATAACTAATTAACCATAGTATAAGATCAGTTGGAACACTCAAGAACGAACAAATCCTGAGAGAATCTGTGAAAATCGAAAAAGAGTGTTTTTGGATCGAACCTACGCGCTAGCCACTGCTTGGTGGCTCGGCGCTAGCCGAGCCATCATTTGGTGGCTCGGCCTTAGGCCGAGCCATTGGCCCTGGCCAAGTCCATTTTGGTACGACTCGACCACCAACGACTATTCAGGTTTTTTGGTTTTCTTGTTTTGTTGCGTTGTTTGCGTGTATTTTATCGTTTCGCTGACTGGTATGCTTGCTCGATTCGCTTCGTGTGCTTCGTGAACGCGCGAATCGCTTGACGATGCCGACGAGCGTGCAAGCCACTTGGTTTGCCATTCTGGTGGCCGGTGAGTACGCGGGCCATTTGGAACAGGTTAATGAGTGTGTGGGCCAATTAGAGCTGCACGGGCCACTTGAAGCTGGCTGGTGAGCGCGCAGGCCACTCGGTTTGCCATTCTGATGTCCGATAAGCGTACGGGCCACTTGGCGGTGGTCGGTGAGCGCACGGGCCAATTGGTTCACCGTTTCGGTGGCCGATGAGCGTGTGGGCCACTTGACGGTGGCCAGTGAGCACGCGGGCCACTTGGCATTGGCCGTTCCGTTGGTTCGTCGCCACATCATCAATGGTTCGCCGATTCGCTTCATGCGCTGGTCGGCGTCAGACGATCCTCTTTGACACTGATAATCCTCTTCGACTTGGATAATGACGTTCATCGTCTTCTCTTTGTCTCGAGCTGTGTGTTGATACCTATAGGCATTTTTAGACGCCTATACTCACCACTATGATCACTTCTAATAGTGATAATGGTAGTGGATTTTTGATTTTGAATCTTTTTACAAAATGCAAAAAATTCATCAAACGCATCATTCTTATGCTTTAAAAACATAACCCATAAAAATCTAGAGTAATCATCAACAATTACAAATGCATATCTACTTCCATTTAAATATGCAATTTGAGAGGGACCAAATAAATCCATATGTAATAATTCTAATGGTCTACTTATAGAAACAACACCTTTAGATTTAAAAGTAGATTTATGCATCTTTCCTTTTCGACATGCATCACAAAAATGATCTTTCATAAATGCTAGTTTTGGCAAACCATGTACTAAATTGTGTTTTGAAATCCGTGAAATGTTTTTCATATTCACATGTCCAAAACATTTATGCCAAAGTAATGTATCAACATTAGATGCAACTAAACAAAATTTATTCGAAACAAAGTTCATTGATAAAACATAAATATTGTTCTTTCTAAGGCTTCTAAACAAGATATTATTCAAATTTGAATCATAAATCAAGCAAGTATCTTTTTAAAAAATAATTTTAAAACCTTTATCACATAATTGACTAATCCTAATCAAATTATGTTTAAGACCTTCTACTAATAAAACATTATCTATTAAAGGCTTATATGGATTACCTACTGTTCCAATAACTATAGCGTTACCCTTGTTGTTGTCTCCAAATGTGACTGTTCCACCTTTCTTATTTTTCATTGAAGACGACATATTCAAGTTTCTCATCATATGCTTGGAACATCCACTATCTAGTATCCATTTCTCTTTTCTATGTAACTGAAATATAGACATGTAAACATTGGTACTCTTTTATGTTGGGTCCTTGGGATTAGCCCTTGGGAGTCCAAATCCACTTGGAATTTGGTTTCCTCTTTTTAATATAAACATAATTAGAAGAATTGCATATATTTTTCTTAAAATTTAAAATATAAACATATCTATCATGCAAGCAAGTATCTTTAGGCACCCAAATAAACATAGATAATGCATGAGAACCATTTTTAGAATATGAGAATCCATGATTATTCTTAACATGAGTATTCATATACAAAGGTGCATACAATTTACTAACAATTTTAGCAATAGAAGATGATGCATGATTTGTCCTAGTTACATATTCATTCTTCTTATGATCATATCCCAAACCAAACTTTTGATTAGAAGACTTTTAAAAAGATAATAAATCAATTAAGTCTTCTTTCCCTTTGTTAAACTTGTTAACATTTAAAAATAACTCTTCATATTTAAGTTTAAGTAAAACCATATTTTTATCTAAATCTAAAATTATATTTTTCATGATATCACATTTAAATTTAAGATAAATATTATTTTCAGTCAATAATTTATTTTTAGAAAATAACTTATCATTTAATTCCTTCAATTCTTCAACTTGTGAGGAATTTGAAGAAACTAATTCTAAGTTTAATCTCTCATTTTCATCTTTCAAAATCTTATAATTAGAATTTAAATCCTTAAATTTAATATAAAGTTCATTGAATGTTTCTAATAATTCTTCATTATCTAAGGATTCAATTACTTCATTTTCGTGTGCCATGAAGCACATGTGAGTGTATTCTTCTATTTGTTCATCTTCTTCTTCTTCCGAAGAGGATGCATCACTATCATCCTATGTCACTGCCAAAACATTCTTCTTCTTCTTCTTCTTGAAGTTGTTGAAGTTATTAACATTGTTGAACTTTGATTTTAACATAAGAAGTGGATAGTCCTTCTTTATATGTCCTGGTTTTTTGCAGTTGAAACACAAAGAAGAATCATTAGTATTCTTAAACTTGTTTTATTTATACATACCTTTCTTTAAGAATCATTTGAATTTCTTTGTTATCAATGCAATATCCTCATCATCTTCTTCAGATTCTTCGGTGTAGGAGGATGCATTGAAAGCAAGAATCTTCTTGTTCTTTGGTTCTTCATCCTTCTTTCTATCCTTGAGTTGAAATTCATAAGCCATGAGATTGCCGATGAGGTCCTCTACAGTGAGAGTTGAAAGATTGTTGGCCTCTTCAATTGTCGTAGTCTTCTTCTCCTATTCTGGAGTGAGTGCTCTTAGGATTTTCCTCACCATTAAAACTTGAGTGTAGACTTTTCCTAGTGCAATCAAGGAGTTTGTGATATCTGTAAATCTTGTAAACATCTCCGTGATGGTCTCCTTGTCTTTCATCTTGAACAGTTCAAACTTTTAAACAAGAACATAAATTTTTGACTCTTTAACCTTTATAATTCCTTCATGTGTTACCTCAAGAGTATGCCAAATTTGATGTGCAGATGTAGAGGTAGACACGCGATTGAATCCGTTCTTGTCCAGGGCACAAAACAATATTCATCATCTTAGAGTCCAGATTCACATTTGTCCTTTGAGAAAGTGTCCATTCGGTGCATAGAGTGGTTGGATTTGTGAATCCAGTCTCAATAATGTTCCAGAAATTATAGCCAAGTGATTGGAGGTAGATCTTCATCCGATATTTCCAGTAGTTGTAATTTACACTATTAAATAGTGGTGGTCATTGTGTGGAGTGACCCTCTTTAAATTGTGATGTATTTGTTGTTGACATCATTCACCTTGCTCTGATACCAAGTGTAGGATCTGCGGAAGCACACACTAAACACTAGAGGGGGTGAATAGTATTATTTAAAAATGTTGTAAGATGGATTATAAATTGTAAGAACAAATGATAATAATCACAAAATTGAACAATCACAAACAAGAGATTTATACTGGTTCCACCACCACGGGTGTACATCTAGTTCCCAAGCAAATCTCGCTTGAGATTTCTACTATAATTTTAAAACCAATTACAAAATCAAACCAAAGCTGACCAATTGACAAGACCATGCTAATTGCAACAAATCTCTAAACCAAGAGATCTTCTCTCACACTGAGAGAAATCTTCTTTGAAATAAGATCACAAATTCCTATAAGCCTTGAAGTGTTAGTAAAGTGCAGCAGTGGCGTAGGAACTTTTTAACTCTCTGAATAATGCCTAAACAATCTTTAATAATGATGGGGAATAAAGGCACTTTCGGAACTTTTCTTTTCTTAACACTTAGAATGAAAATTTGAATCAAGAGGGCTTGAATTTGCACAAATTTCGAATCTTATATGTATGAAAGTTGGTGGGCAAATTCTGAAGTTAACACCTATTTATAGCCTCTGAAAAACTCAAAATTTAAACCTATTTAACGTTTTAAAACGGCTATAAACGTTCACTTATTCAAATTTTAGAACTGCTGAAAAACTGTTTCTATAGTCGACTACTAGTCTTAGTAGTCGACTACACTGAGTTTATTCAAACTTTGTGAAGTCAGAAAATGCTTAGTAGTCGACTAAAATGGTATTGTCGACTAATATGTAAGATGAAAGTTTCTGTAAGTTTGAACTGATAATAAGTAGTCGACTATTAAGTATAGTAATCGATTAATCTGTAAATTCATAATTTTTGTAACTTTGACTAAGGCTTAAGTAGTCGACTACTAAGGGTATTAGTCAACTACTAATACATAGACATGAGATATATGATATGTTTTGAGACTCACTCTATATCTATAAGCTCTAATAGTTAACTTAGGGGATTTCTATAGTTAACCATACACTAAGCATATGTTAGTGTGTTGTGTGCGTATGTGTTGTGAGTGATCAAGGCTTGTACAAAATTTCTCAGCAAAGAAAATGTAAAATTACAAATTTACGAAGCACATCTTCTTTGCTTGTCTTGTTGCCTTGAACTCATTCTGTACTTAGTTCACATATCTTGAGCATATTGGATGTTGTTATATGCATTGATATGTTAGTGCATATATAATACACTTAGTAAATAAATTATTATCATCAAAATTATTTCTTGGACACAAGATACCCACCAATGATATCAGTTATGCAATATTACTTGTTCTTTCCATCTTGAGATAAAATAGATGATAAGGTTGTCGCTTGATTAATGTTCTTAGATTATGTTTGGTTTATTAAAATCATGATATATCTATGTTTAGATTTAAGTAAAGCTTGTTGTACTATGTTATCACATAGTGATAATTCATATATTTCTTCCTTATTCTGCTACGTTATACAATGACCTACAATCCATGGACATTGTGCATATTCCTAGGTGATACCTTAGACTTTTGTTTGCTTGGTTCATAATTATCTTCAAATTTGGCCCTATGTGTATGCATGTTTAGGCAAAATGATATGGTATACACATTATAACAATTATTGCTTATGAGTGGATATTAGGTGTGTCCCTCCTGACAGTAAATAAAGAACGTTTTCTACTTGAATTAAAAAGGTTCACATGCAATTTAGGATACATTTTGTCGATGAGTAGAGGCTTATGATTCTCCACCACTAAAAACCTGATCAAGTAGGAAATATAATAAACTAAGAAAGAGATCAAGTATTTACATGTATCAAGACATGAATGACTTCATTTTATATTTAGGGGCATGTTTCATTTGCTTTGGAAATGTAGTTGGAGAGGGCACCCACATAATGGATATTCTTCATGGATTGACACCTAGTACAATAAATCATGTATAACTAAGTAATAAAAAATTTCTCATGGGTTAATTAATAGGAGGAAATATGGCATCTAATATATAATGTGTGGCCCAAGGTTACGTTTGAGTGCTAGTGCTAGATGAGTCTGTGCATATAAACCAAGTAAAGTAATAACCCAAATAACATAATTAGTGGGTAGACCAAATACATATTATCCAGTGAGAGCTTTACCTAAATAAGATTAAATAAAACCTGACTATAGTTAGATGAACGCACTACCTTTGTGTCACACTCAAGGATCTAGGTGCACTCTCAATTTGTGATCTCTATGCTGGTGCATAATTATTTGCTAGTTCTGTTTTATGATCTAAATTTTGAGATTCATATTTATTGTTCATGAAGTAAAGTAAAGTGATACAATTATATAGTCTTTATTACGTTTATATCAGTCATGTATTTATTATATATATATGTTGTATATGCACAAACCAATCCTTCATTTTGCTACTTGTTAGATGGCTTCTTGACCATCTTGGTTGCATACTAGTGGTGAATTCAGACATGTTACCCTTGCTTTCAGGCACCTCGCTTTGTAGCGATCTTTAGCAGATGAAGTCATCAACTAGCTTATTATTAGTTTATCTAGTTTTTGTTCAAGTTTGTTAGATATCTGACTCTGTTATCTTTTGGACTTTATTTGTTATTTCTACTGCTATATAGTGATCCTTATGTATTAATTTTAGCATTATTCTAGACTTTATAGCCGTGTGGCCATGTTATTATATTTTCTGTGTGGATGACATTGATATTAGAATTATGATATCCTTCATGTTAATCAGTTATTCGTGGAACTTGTAGTTTATTTTTATTGAGTACTCTTGCTTTCACTGAATATTTATACTATATACTTATTTTTTATATATATCAATTCGTTGTGATTGTGATTATATCTGATCATGTGATTCTATTTTGAATATAACAAATGAGATGTATATACCAACCTTTCCGATATGCTTAAGTATATATTTTCGGATGATATTTAGCGTGGTTATATATGTTGCCTAGCCTAGTCACATTATCCAACATGCCCATAGGAATTGCTTCGCACACCAATCGCCGCAAACTTGATTCTCCAGTGAACATAGGATCTTTAGGCTTCTTTCCTGTAACGATTTCTGTCAGGGGTTGCAACCTAACCTCAACCTCGACCACGACCTGCCATGAATCCAAGGGACAAAGAAGAAGAATAGGGAAGGGAGATAGAGAGACAGAGGAAACTACAGGAAGAAGAAGAGACTATCAAGAAGATAAGAGAGAGATTATCAATATTGCATGACTATCTTATTGGTTACTGGTTACATCTCCCTAATATACTCTCCTAATCAACAATCAAATAAAAACAACCAACTAACACCAAATCAAATCACAACCCAAACTACTAACAACAAATCAAATAATAACTCTCCAACTAATTTGCCACATAAACATTAGCCAACAGCTTCGGTGCTCCCAAGCAGTTGGTGTAGTTTGTTTCCTTAAAAATCTCTCTCACATCCTAAATTTGAGGGATAAGGTAGTTGACAGTAGTTCCACACCCAAAAAAGTACTTTCACTTAGATAAAAAGGTTATTTTAGGAAGTATAAATAAGAAGATAAATAGGAAGTAGTTAGAATTCTCCAACTAATGAAAAACTCTCGGGGTCTTTATTTTTTTGACGTGGTTTTCTTCTCCAATCCCCTAATTCATTGCGCGGATGGCCAAATCTAATGGAATTTATTTTTTGATATGGTCATCTATCCTATGAAACCCTTCATATGAGCGTCTTCTTTCTCTAGAGTATTGAGCCCGAGATCATGAGGGTCGCCACCGGGCCAATCTGACTGGAAATAAATTGTTTTTACATGGAGGAAGTGTATCTATGAGCCCGGCATTAATTGGCTTTCTCTTAGGCCTTGTCATTCGATTAATTTTCAACTAAACAACTGAGAGTTTGAATGAACATGATTGCTTTGTATCAAGTTCATCAACATGGTTGATGGTTGATTTTCTTCGGATCTAATTTCCTTGTATCGCATTCAGTCACATGTTAGATTTCTTGTTTATATCTTTATTGAGGAATTCTGTGGATGAGAAATTGGTGGGGACGAAGATTTTTTTGTTTTTCCAAATTTATCCTTTTTAAAAAATAAATTAATAAACGATTTTAGGAGCACCGAAGCAAAGCCCTAAACATTATTCATTCCCAACAATCCTAACTAATTGGATCAGAACCCTAACAGTTTCTAACAATTATATTTCAAAGCTATACATATTTGCCTTTGTGGAGACTCTTCCACTTATCTAATTTAAATCTTTATCAACAAAATTTACATCAAGGAAAATAAAAAGGATAAAAGAGGAGGAATTAGGACTTAACGTGAAGAGAAGCGAGCTGAGCTCCAAGTTTCCACTGATTGCTCTGATCTTAGGGGCTGTTTGTTTGCCTAAAAAAAGAGGGAAATCAAAGAAAAGGAAATCTATTTCTAAGAAAAATAGGTTTTGGGATTGTTTGATTGGCTAAAAAAAGAAGGAAATCAAAGAAATGGAGATGAGATGAGATGAGTTGTCACCTTATTATAGGATGATGTGAGTGATTTTTTAAAAAAACTTGTTTTGATGTTGTTTGGTTGGTGGAAAAAATAAGGAAATGAATTATAAGAAACTTATTTCTTGTAATAGGTTGTTTTCTTTTGTTTGGTTATTTCTTAAAAATAAGAAAATAGATGAGATGAGATGAGTTGTCATTATATTATTGGATGATGTGGCCCACACTTAAGGAAATTGTTTTCCTAGCTTTTTGGGAGGAAAAAAGAGAAATAAAATGTTAATGAGATGAGATGAGTTATCACAATCTTATTAGATGATGTGAGTGATTTTTAAATATGAGATGAGATGAGTTGAGTGATGTTGTGGATAAAAATAATATTTTATTAGATGTGATGGATATGATGGATGAGTTGTTGGATGAAAATAATATTTTATTAGATGTGGTGGATGAGTTGTTGGATAAAAATAATATTTTATTAGATGTTGTGGGTGAGTTTTAGGGATGGAAATGTGTGAAATTGTACTTTTTGAGATTTTTTGGTTTTCATTTCTACTTTTAGGGGCTGTTCGTTTGGCAAAAAAACTGAGAAATCAAAAAATAGGAAACCTATTTCTTATTATAATTATTTTGAAGTTGTTTGGTTAGCTTAAAAAAGAAGGAAATTATAGAATAGGAGAT
>BQKN01000068.1:181540-206877 GCA_022839385.1 Asparagus kiusianus | reverse complement strand
TAAAAGATTTTATGCAAATATTGAACATGTTGCCAAAATATAGTATTCTACTTTAGATATGAAGTATAGTGGTGGAAATTAACCGAATAATTAATAAACAGTTTGGTTAATATTCGTCTAGATATTCGATCCAGTTTGATTCGATAGTTCGTTTAGTACTAAACAAATAATTTTTAGTGTTTACCCTATAAATGAATAGAATTTAACCAAAGGTATGTTCGATTTAGTAGTTCATTAACTACTCAATTCGATAACTTTTTAATGGAATTTAACCAAAGGTATGTTCGATAGTTCATTAACTATTCGATTCGGTAGTCCTATTAATTGAACTTATTGCACATATTACTTATATAAATTTTTATTTTACAAATGCTAGCTACCCATATAAATAGGTAAGATTGTGTTCTAGGGCTAGGGTTTCACTTTTCCCCTTTGCTTCTATCGCCCGCCTCCTTCAGATCTGACTCCAAGTAGATCGGCTCCTCTCTCCTCCTTCAGATCCGACTCCAAGTGGATTCTAGGGCTAGAGTTGTCACTATTCTCCTACGCAGCTTGTCGTTCACTCCTCCCTCCAAGCTCGTCGTCTCTCGAATCTCGTCGTCAACTCCTCCCTCAAAGCTCGTCGTCGACTCCACCCTCGAAGCTCATCATCCCTTGAAGCTCATCATCCCTTGAAGATCGTCGTTTACTCCTCTCTCGACTGTCTTCCCTCTCGAGTTATCAAAATGTAAGTTGAAGCTTAAAGTTACCATTATTTTTCATTTTTAATTTATACTAATTGCGAAAGATTATTTCTTTATGCCTTTTACAGATAATTTTGCACAAAATCTGATCTCATCCCTTGCGGATCTGTAATTTAAAGCAGCTTCATTTAACTATTAGAGGTGAACTCTCATCTTTACTACCTAATCCAGCTCAATATTTTTCTCTGTGGCAAGTGAAGGTCATAAGCTAATTGGCACAAGAGCATGGAAATCCTTATTTGCACTTTTACACTTTTCCTTTGTGTATATATTGAGTGTCATTTTATGCTCAGTCCAGCTATTGTTTCATGACTTTGATCCCCAGATCTCAAGAATCTAGAATGGATCATCTAGCATGAATTCCTCATCTTCTTACAGATGGAAACTGTATTTTCACCATTGTTACTTTATTTCAGCCTCCTTTCCTATTGGGTTGTCTACTAAGAGTTCAACTTGATCACTTGTTTGTTCCAAGTCTCTATATTGTAAATGATTCAAGCATCCACAGAGAGCATGGTAATGCAGTATATTTCATTTAGCATGATAATTAAACTCAGTATCACATCAAGTCACCAAGATATCATGAGAAATGATGATGTCACAGTTGACACACAATGATTTCCATAAATATAGAACCAATTTAAACTTGATGTAAAGAAGTAGAGCGTAGAAAAGATCTTCATAGTTCATATTGTTATAGCCATTTTGAACATGTACACAACTAAACGAAGCGAATTCGAATTCTGAATATTATTCGAGTCGAATTCGAACATGAATACGAGGAGTGCTATTTGAGCCGACTTTGAATTCGAATAAGGCACTATTCATTCAAATTCAATTTGTTTCTAGCCCTAATGAAGTAGTAGATGTAATGCAAATAAGACATTCATGTTTGTTAATAAATAAACAAAAAAGAAGCATGAACTATATAAATACGAAATGTCAACATATTTAGAGTTTCTACTCATAAGTCACACGTATTAGTAATATAGATGGCAAATAGAAACATCACTGGTTGTTATCTAACAAGGTTATTTTTTCGTTAAGTAGGTTTTGATGCTTCTAAAGTTATGGCCCAACACCATATAAGAGTTTCAAGCTACAAAATATTCCAAGTTGCCAAGATTCATTTCAGTCTAGTGCACCGTTTTCTTTCCCTTTTACTTTGTTACTTCGCTTCCTCTTGTTATCTGCATATAAAAAGAATTTAATAACTTAATAATTTTAATACTTAATAGTTTTAATAAGTATAATGATACGTTAAGTTGACATCACCTTGCACTTGATGTACTTTAGATGAACTTGCTTTCTGCTTGTTTGATTCTTCATCCATGTTTACTATTTTCAGCGGTGATCTATTGTAAACTCTCTCTGATTTTATATCTAATAATGGTGCAGGCATAGGTGTGACTACAGATTTACTAGTTGCTATTGGTTGCAGAATCTGTGGAGATGCATCCTCAAGTAAAGTAATGATCGATGCATCTTTAGATTCCTTTACATATATGGATATATGTAAAAAAGGTAAGTTTATAGATACATGCTTTACAAAGTTGTTATATAAATACTATGTTCAAAATTGTTACCTGACTTGTAGAGTTAAATTCAATTGCCCCTGAACTGTTTGAAGTTTCCTCTATTACTTTCGTTATTGTGAAACCTTCATTACCTTCCACGAAATTATATCGTGTTAGTTTTACCTGAACGTTTATACATTTTCCAGATATGGCTTTTATCACTTTTGGGAAAACTTCTCTACCATTAACCTGAGCAATGAATCATACTTTTTTAGGCATGTACTGAATGTGTTTTAAAATATTTATATATATATATATATTTACTCAAAATACTTAAGAGGAATATTTACTCACATATTTTATTGTTCGCGCAACCTCTTGAGCTGGTATTTTCACTAATTTTTTAGTTTCCTTGTTCATAACAACGAAAGTAGTTTTCACAGATTCATCTTGAACTTCCATAGTTATCCTGTAGCTGTATACTTTTATTTTCAAAACATTGATCATCAAAGTCATTTTGTGGTGTGTATATGTGGATCATATTATGAATTTGTACATACCTATTTTTTGCAAATACGTCATTGTCAAACATTGCGCAACGAAAGGTATCTCCAGCGTCAATTGTTTTTTTAAAACAATTTGGACATCCGCGATAGCGCCATTTTTGGTTATCCATTATAGTATTGAATCTCACATTGCATATAAAGAAGTATTCCTTGAAATTACAAAGATGAATATTAGCTATAGAACATACAATAAGTCTGCATAACTGATAGGATATCTTTTAAAAGATCGCTCAAAGATGAAGATGGTGTTTCGAGCAATTTTTTCTTTGATTTGTAATTAGTTAGTGTCTCTATTAGCTTCATCTATGTTTTTGACTCCATGTATCTATGTATATATGCACTAAAATCATATGTTAGTACATATGATTTAATTACGTATGTTAAAGTATAAAGATAATAAAATTACCTCTGAGATAATTGCAATACTCTTTCTTCAGGTATGTTCACGTAGATTTTGGTCACCGTGCTTGATGACCCAGAATTATTGCCTGAAATTTTATGTGCAAAGTTAGGCGTAAAATATCGTCTTTACTTATGTATTGATGAAACCAATTATTTATGATATGTATAATTGTTCATCTTACCTCTAAAATTAGTAACAAAGATTCCACTGACCACCATAACCATGTTGTATGGATCTTGATCTTTCAGTGCGCTCTCTAGATTTGTATCAATTTGGTTCCATAAAGTAACAGTGCATTCTATGTTTCTGAATTTTATAAAAGATACTAAGTTTTAGGGTCAAACATAAGTATTTGCAATTAACAGTTGGATTAGGTGATGTATAAGATAACTCTCACTCTTCATCGATTAGTTTTAAGGCTCTCCTAGTCCCTGGCTTTTCAGAAATGATAGTTTGCTCTAAGGGATATATATATCTTTTACAAATCCAATTATATCTGTATTGAAATTGAAATAAGCAAACATAATAGACATAAGTTATATTAGGTTTGTTGCGTAATCTATATTGAACTTTCTCATGATACAAAAATGTATATTATAATAAATTATAATAAAAGCTTACCTGCCAAATAAGTATTGTTTCCTTTCATTCTATACATCTCATTGAATGGTTTATAGTTGAACTTGCACCTAGGAATATTGTCATGGTCTTCTTGTAGTACTTGAACTTGTGTCATACGACAAATACATATTGAGAATTTATTCTCAGTTTCCCTATAATTGCCAAAGGATTTCATAACTCTAAACTTAGAGATGACATGTATCATTCCTTCCTCTATCATTGGTTGAAAAATTAACATCTCAGTTGTTTTATTGCTACCGTGAATGTGTGTATCCTGTCAAAATTTGAAATAAGTGTCTCATTTCAAAAATATATAGATCTTGAAATACTACATAGATATTGATATTTTATAACTATAAGAGATCCTTTTGTATAAAAAGTTTTTAGGAGGAATGTAAATCTATCTTACACTTTCATCCAGAAGAGTAAGTAGCAGTCCATAATTTTGAAGTGATATGACATTTATATTATACCATATGCTTGTCATTCGAGTTTTAATAACTGGTTCTTTTACTCTCGTGTTCAGATCCTTTATCACTATGTATTTGGAAATACTCATTCTTCTTGTCCTTCACCTGCACATATAATTTCATTAAATATTTATGATTCAATATCCCACTTAAATGTTCAATGAATCAGTATGAATGAAACTAATGAAATGATTAAAGGTGTAATTCAATTATATTATAGATAACAATAAAGATATATATGATATACCTTCTACTAAGTTGTTGAATATTTCTCTATACACTACATTCTCTGTTACACTTTTAGTGTTCATCTCACTGTTTTCAATGAGAATTTTTAGACCTTTTGGTGATGTTACTCTCGAAATAGCAACATATAGTTGACCATGTGTGAAAACGGGTTTTGGTACATATAGACCAATATGTTGTAGTGTTTGACCCTAGCTTTTATTTATGGTCAATGCATAACATGGTCTAATAGGTAATTGTCTTCTTTTCATGCGAAATGTCGACTTTGAATCCATATTTGTTGTTACGGTTCTTGAGATAAACTTTTTTGATCCAATGTTGCTTCCACTTATAATTTTGGCCTCAATCACCCATTTTAGCAATTGGGCTAAAATTAACCGCGTCCCGTTGCATAACCCTTCAGTTGGACTCAAGTTGCGTAGAAGCATGATAGATGTCCCGACTTTAAACTTTATCTCGTGGTTTGGCATTCCTGGAAATTTTAGCTATTTCAGGTATTTAGTAGGAAAGTTTACCTTATTTTCTTGCATGTTATGAGATGTTAGGCAAAGGGAATCAGAACTAAGAAAAACTAAAAATTGTCCCTTAATTTTTTCCAAGATTGTATTGTTCACAATATCTACAGTTTCATTTCTTGGTGTTAATATTTCTCTTTCTTCTAGATATGTAGGGTTTTGAAAGTTTACATCTATGTTTGGGTAGGTAGATGAAATAATATCCTCAACTGGATTTTTAGTTGGATGAAGGATAAACTCGCGTGGAATATCAATAGTTCCATCCATATTTTACAATTCGCAACAGTCTTCTTTTGCTTTGCCATTTCCAATATTTAGAACCCATATACTAAATTCTGGTATGCTCATTTCGTTCTCATTTGATGAACTTTGTTGAATTCTCATATTCTCTGTCAATTTGTATATTTTGCATTCACTCTATAGTTTGGGTTGACTAATGGAAGCATGAATAATATCAAGTTTACTACATCCTGGAATAACTGGTAAAATTTGTCTAAAATAATCCCTAAGCACCACAGTCAAGCCTCCGAAGGGTTTCTCTAACAACGTAGGATTGTCTTTGCCCAATATATCTTTCAAAGTTCTATCCACTGCATCAAATGTATGTCTATGCATCATTGGTGCCTCATCCCAAAGTATTAAAGTTGTTTCTTTTAGCAAATTTGCTTTAGGTGTTCCTTGTTTAAACCACATGTAGATGTTTCTTTCAGTTTAAATGAAATGGTAGCCTCTCTACTGTTGGAGTTCTGTAATGAATATCGAATCCAAATATCCTCCATATTGTTTCCGGTGCTGAGATATATCTACAATCAAGATAGCGCTGTATCTTATCTATGTTTAATTCTTTAAGTTTTGAGGATCTATCATTGTTTTTCCTGTGAATAGAAACAAAAACATGATTTGGCCCTTTTGTGAGATACTTAAACAAATATTTTGTTGATCTTCCTCTGTTACACCACTCTACGTTAATGTGAGATTGATATTTAACTATCAAGTTTCGGTTGTACAGTACGACATATCCATTGTCTAATATTGTTCTATCTTTCTCTGTCCATTTACTATTATGTAAAACCCCGTATTTTTGTAAGGAGTATATGTGAATTATTGGTGATAAATAATTTTATTGTGGTAAATAGCTTAAGGTCATGGATATACTTGATAACAAGATTTTAGAGATGCATGAGTGTATATGTGTAGAGTTTTGTGCATTGGTTTTTCCAAATAAGGAAAACATGCACGAAACTAGGAAATGTCTGCTCAGTCAACTTATGAGTCGATTGACGGGTTGATTTCGGGTTTATTTTTAGTTGCGGGTTTGGTTGAGTTTTGTTCGGGTTTTAACCATAATATATAAATTCTTTTACCCGAAACCAACCCTTTTCGATCAGTTTTAAGAACCCTAGCCCCCTCTCCCTCTCTCTAACCCTAGATCCAGTTTTCTTTAGGAATTTTGAGGGATTTCGGGGAGTTTTTCAGCAGTTTTGGGCATTGCAGCGAAGGGGATTTGTTCTCTCTTGTTTCTGGAGATCCAACAACATTCGAGGCGAGTAACATCTCGCCCAACTTTACACCCTTTTGTTTTGAACGTTTTATTTGAGTTTTAATTCGTATTCTCGAGCCAAAACTATATTTATCCTGTACAAAAATATATGATGCAAGAATCAAACGTTTTCTGTTCCTAAAAACTCACAAACGAATTTGTAAATTAAGATCCAGATCTGGAATTTGTTTAAACATGAGTTTTATTATGATTTACTGATTTCAGTACGTTTATAAACATGTATATATGTTTAGGGTTTTAGTGTATGTATTGACATGCAAATCTTTCGTTTCAGTTGACACACATATGTTAGAATCAGAAATATACTGCTAAAAATGATGAAGAGAATTATTTTAGGTTGAAAATTTTTACAAATAAATATCATATGCACGAAACTGGAAATCTGTCTGCTCAGTCGACCTATTAGTCGACTTATCAGTCGACTTATCAGTCGACTGATGAGTCGACCAATGAGTCGACTGACAGGAAATTTCCAACTTTCTTCTTTTCTGTCTGTCAGGTCGACCAATGAGTCGACCGATGATCCCAGTCGACTCATGAGTTGACTGATGAGGAAATTTCCAATTTTCCTCGGTTTGGATCTGTTTGGGTTGTTTTGGTTTAATCGAAACTGTTTGTGCATGTTTACTTTTGTTGTGTGCTTCAATGTGAATAAGGAGTCGCCTTGAATATCTAGTGTTAGAAATTTTTGTTTATTATGTATCTCTACATGTGAGATGACTTGCGAACACGAGTTTAGATTTGCACACTAAGACACGTGTGAAATTAGTGTATATGCATCCTTTCATATATCTCATCGATATTTTCATATTTCATATAGCCCATGTGTTGGGCAATTATTATGTGCAGTCCATGTGTTGGACATTCATCATTTTCAGTCTATGTGTTGGACATTCATTTTTCAGTCCATGTGTTGGACAATTTACATATGCAGTCTATGTGTTGGACATCCACTACATCTAGTCTTAGTCCATGTGTTGGACACCTGTTTAGACCTTGAGTATGACACTTACACTTACATAGGTTGGACATGACACTTATGTGGGTTTTGTCATGACATGGTATTTGAGTTCTGAGATGGGTTAGTCATCTTTATATTATTGTTCCTGTATTAGATTTCGGGTTTGGTATTTAGGAATTTACAATTTGAGATACAAGGTATATACATGAGGGTTTTCTTGTTTGGATTATTTCGCTCGACGTACCTATGCTCGTGTTTTAATTTCCCAAATACTAAAATCTTCTTATTGTTAGGATCAATGATTTTATGTATATATGTATTAACTGTATGTTTTTGTATACAACGAGCCCTCTCCCTTGGGTTACTCGCTAGCACTTTGACGCTCGTTGTCCCCTCCTATTTTAGGTAACGAGCCAGGTTCATGGAGAGTCGCAAGTTAATGGCAATACACATTAGCATCCATCTTTATTTTGTAGTCTATTTTATTTATGGAGCTCCACTATAGACATTTTATTTAGACATTTGAGAGTTTTGTTCTAGAAGTTGTAAAGGCTGTGTGCCTTATTTCCTTTTTATCAGATGTTCTATATTTAAGACTTGTTGAGATCTCCAGACTAGTTATTTCAGAGATTTATTTTATATTTCTATATGTTGGATGATGAAATATCATTTTTATCTCTATCATTTCATCATACATCTCTTGTATTATCTTTTACTTGCTTCTGTACCTACACCTGTTATTGACTCTACTAGAGAGATAATATTTGTGATGATGAAACATGTTATTGCACAGTGTGGTGCATGGCAGGTTTGACATTCCTGATTTCACCACGGACTACAGCCTTGTATGAACCTAAGGGCATCACAGTTGGTATCAAAGCTCTAGTTCCAGTATCCTTAGGATCACCCTCTATCGAGTCGTGGATCTAGGATAGAGTTTTTTAGGATTCATGTAGAGTCCGCTAAGAATTTCCTAGTATGAGTGAGGACGATATATGCGTATATCTCAAAATTTGAGAAATTTTTTTTGTGACAACTATTTTGTGTAAATTTAAAGTATTTGTGTGAATACTAAATGTTGTGAAAATCGTATTGTGATACATTATGTATATATATATGTCCATTTTGACTCATGAACTCTTATTTCTTATTATCAGAGATGGCAGGACATGGTAGACCTCGTACTTGGAGAGCTGGACAGGCAGAGTCACAGTAGGCTCCGCCTGAGCCACAGCAAGCTCAACCCGAGCCATAGTAGGCACCACCTGAGCCGTAGCAGGCTCCCCAGTATCTTGTAGACCTTATGACTCCTATAGTTGCTAGGATGGCAGCAATTGAGGAGCTTGTGGAGAGAGACCCCCATATATCACAACTGTAGCTATTCCACCAGCAGTTCCAGATAGATCCACGGAGCAGGAGGCCTGGCTCTATATGGTAGAGAGGTACCATAAGATGAGAGCACCAGAGTTTCAGGGGTCATCAGACCCTCTTACAGCCCATAAGTGGAAGGAGGATGTGAGTAACACCCTTGACATACTCAATGTGGACTCAGTTCAGAAGCAGAGACTGGCATCTTACAGCCTAAAGGGAGACGCCGGGAGATGGTATCGACTGTAGTTTACTCCAGAGCATAGGATGACCCCTCACATGGGAGGATTTTGTATATTTCTTTGACGGACAGTATATTTCTTCTGCAGCACGTATTGGGAAGGAACTTGAGTTGTCCCGGTTGACTCAGGGGGACATGTCCGTGGCAGATTTTGAGAGCCGGTTCATGGAGTTGCTGCACTTCACGGGTATGTGGCAGACAGGAGAGTGCCAGGCTCAGATGTTTTTAGCAGGGCTTTGCCCTAATCTTCATCTATACCTCGTCTCGAGGAAATTTTATTCAGTTCGAGAGGTAGTTGAGGCCGCCACCTCACAGGAGATTGAGACTTCCATGTTCCAGAAGGATAAGGAAGGGAAGACCAAGGCAGGATAGATCGGGGACAAGGGTAAGAACAAGAGACCTTTTTCTGAACCTCAGCAGCAGCATCAGGGCCTCATAAGAAGGGACCCCAACAGGATCAGAGAGAGCCTCAACAGCACAAGTTCCAGGGAGTTTGTTATAACTATCGTAAGGTCAGACATAAGGCATCGGAGTGCCGCAGCGCACCAGCAGGAGGCCAGCAGGGCAAGGGTCCGAACCAGCAGTAATAGAGACTTTAGGGCATAGGATAGGGCCAGCAGATAAGACTTGAGGCACCGCGAGTAGCTCAGAAGATTGAGGGACAAGTTTGTACAATTCAGGAGGTTCCTCATAGGCAGATAGTCCTGTATTCTCCAGCACTAGCAGCAGAGCAGTCTTCAGCCACAGGTAGAGTATATGAGGTAGTATCGCGTGATCATGGAGCTAGCGGAGCAGTGGTGGAGGGTATGTTCCTTGTGAATTCTTTGCCCGCCCGTATTCTCTTTGATTCGGGAGCTTCGTATTCCTTCATTTCATATGCTTTTATGTCTGGACTCCAGTTTGTAGCTCAGCCTCTAGACACCCCTTTATCAGTTTCCACCCCTTTAGGTGAGGTATCGCTTCTGGAGAGCGTTTGTAGGAGGTGTACTATCAGTTTAGATGAGTCGGAGTTCATTGTTGATTTGATAGTGTTGCATATGTCAGAGTTTGATGTTATTCTTGGTATGGACTGGTTGTCTTCCTACCATATTAGTATTGACTGCTTTACGAAGGCAGTCAAATTGCGAGCGTCCGACGAGTCTGAGATGATTGTAGCAACCTCTAAGGGCAACCGTTTTGCGGAGTCATTTCTGACGTACATCGAGGAGGTGATGCGACGGGATCAGGGTATTGATTTATTAGAGACTAGAGTTGTCTCAGAGTATCAAGATGTCTTTCAGGACATAGATTACCTCCTATGAGAGAGGTTGAGTTCTGTATTGAGTTTCAGTTGGGCACAGCCCTGATATCCCGCGCATCTTATCGCATGGCACCAACTGAGATGAGGGAGCTTCAGAACCAGTTGGACGAGTTGTTAGCTCAGGGTTTTATTCGTCAGAGTCATTCTCCATGGAGGGCACCGGTCCTCTTCGTGAAGAAGAAGGACGGCAGTATGAGATTGTGCATTGATTATCGAGAGTTTAACAAGGTCACTATCCGGAATAGGTACCCGTTACCTAGGATTGATGACTTTTTCGACCAGTTGCAGGGAGCGTAGTATTTTTCGAAGATTGATCTTCATTCTGGTTATCATCAGTTGCGGGTTCAGGAGATGGATATTCCTAAGACCGCTTTTCTAACTCGATATGGATCTTTTGAATTCATGGATATACCATTCGGACTGACCAATGCACCCGCAGTATTTATGGATTTGATGAATTGGGTTTTTCGTCCCTTCTTAGATCAGTTTGTGATTGTTTTTATCAATGATATTCTCATTTATTCGAGATCAGAAGCAGAATACGAGCAGCATCTACGGTTAGCTTTGCAGACTCTGCAGGATCATTAGTTATATGCCAAGTTCAGCAAGTGTGAATTTTGGCTTTCAGAAGTCAGATTTCTCAGCCATGTCATCAGTAGGGGCATAGTAGTAGATCCGGCTAAGGTTATAGTAGTTCTTGATTGGGAACTGCCAAGGACGGTGACAGAGATTCGTAGCTTTTTGGGTTTAGCCGGCTATTACAAGAAGTTCATTCAAGACTTCTCGAAGATTTTGACGCCACTTACATGCCTTACGAAGAAGGGTGTACAGTTTATTTGGAGCGTGGAGTGCCAGAAGGCCTTTGATACCTTAAAGACTAAGTTGACTACAGCGCCAGTTTTGACTATTCCGAGCAACGACAGGACATTTGTGGTCTACACAGATGCATCATTGGCAGGTTTAGGAGGCGTCTTGATGCAGACTTAGAGGGTAGTAGCATATATCTCGTGGCAATTGAGGGTGCATGAGCAAAACTATCCTACTCATGACTTAGAGTTAGTAGCAGTGGTATTTGCACTGAAGTCATAAAGGCACTACTTGTATGAAGTGCAGTTTGATTTGTTCACAGACTATCAGAGTCTTGAAGTACCTTTTCTCTATGAAGAAACTTAACCAGAGACAGAGGAGGTGGATTGAGTTTATCAAGGACTACGAGTTCGCGATTCAGTATCATCCGGGGAAGGCGAACGTCGTGGCAGATGCTTTAAGCAGGAAGCGTCAACCTCGGGTTTCGTCTTTGAGCTGCTCATTGTATCGAGATCTTCTTACTCTTAGCCAGTTTGATTTTAGACCCGAGATTGGTGGAACCAGTGCATTTTTGGGAGCTGTGTCAGTGCAGCCATCTTGGAGTATCAGAGTTGTCACAGCTCAGCTGGAAGACTCTTGGATTCAAATCCGAAAGGAGGAGATTTCCAAAGAGCCTAAGGCTGATTAGACCATTGGAGCAGATGGAGGTCTACGGATGAAGGGTAGGCTGGTTATTCCATCCAATACCGAGCTGAAGAGGGAGTTATTTGATGAAGCACATCGTACTCGGTACACAGTACATCCAGGGACCACTGAAATGTACAAGGACCTAAAGAGACACTTCTAGTGGAGAGGTATGCGTAGAGAGATTACGGAGTATGTGGCTAAGTGTTTTACCTGTCAGCAGGTGAAGGCAGAGCATCAGAGGACGGCAGGAACACTTCAGGCTTTACCCATCCCAGAGTGGAAGTGAACGGATACTTCTATGGACTTTATTGTAGAGTTGCCAAAGTCAAAGAAGGGGAATGATTCTGTTTGGGTGATAGTAGACCGGTTGACGAAATCAGCACATTTTATCCCAGTAAAGACTACATATACAGCTGAGACGTATGCGAGGATATTTATTTAGGAGATAGTTCGACTTCATGGAGTCCCTGATATGATTGTTTTGGATCGAGGTTCAGTGTTCACTTCGTATTTTTGGAGGAGTTTCCAGGATTCGTTTGGCAGCAGACTATCTTAGAGCAGTGTTTTCCACCCATAGACAAATGGTCAGACGGAGAGGGTGAATCAGGTGTTGGAGGACATGTTACTGGCTTGTGTCATTGACTTTCAAGGTAGCTGGGAGGATCATATTCCACTGATAGAGTTCGTTTATAATAATAGTTATAAAGGGACAATCGGTATGTCCCCGTATGAGGCTGATACGCCCCTGGGTTCACACAAGGCTGCAGTCCAAGTTAAAACCAAGAATGTCAAACCTACCATGCACCACACCGTGTAATAACATGTTTCATCATCACAAATTACTATCTCTCTAGTAGAGTCAATAATAGGTGTAGCTACAAAAGCAAGTAAAAGATAATACAAGAGATAACTGATGAAATGATAGAGATCAAATTAACATTTCATCATCCAACATACAAAAATGCAAAGTCAATGTCTGAAATAAATAAACTGGAGTTCTCAATAAGTCTCAAATAAAAAATGTCTGAGTAAAGGAAATAAGGCACACAGCCTTTACACTACTAGAATAAAACTCTCAAATGTCTAAACAAAAGTCTACAGCGGAGCTCCAAAATAAAACATAGCTATAATAGACAGCTGAACACTAAAGTGCATCGCCATCAACCTGCGACTCTCCGGGCTCCTGGCTCGTTACCTGAAAGGGGAGGGACAACGAGCGTCAAAGCGCTAGCAAGCAACATAACAACCAACCCCAAGGGAGAGGGCTCATTGTATGTAGAAAATACAGTTAATATATAATAAGATACAAATCATTGATGCTAGCAAAAAGAGGATTTTAGTATTTAGAAATTTACAACACGAGCATAGGTACTTCGAGCGAAATAATCCAAACAAGGAAACCCTCATGTATATACCTTGTATCTCAAATTGTAAATCCCTAAATACCAAACCCAAAATCTAATACAGGAACAATAATAAAAAGAAGACAAACTTATCTCAGAACTTAACTGCAGTGTCATGTCATAACCTACATAAGTGTCATGTCCCAAACTCAGGTAAAAGAGTTATGTCTCAACTCGGATAAATGTCATATTCAAGTTTAACAGGTGTCCAACACATGGACTAAAAGTAGTAAATGTCCAACACATGGACTGCATAAAACAATTTGCCCAACACATGGGCTGAAAGATAATTGTTCAACACATGGACTGTATAATATAATTTGCCCAACACATGAACAGAATGATAAATGTCCAACACATGGACTGTATAATATAATTGCCCAACACATAGACTGAATGATAAATAAACATACACTAATACAATATACTAGGAATCGAGGTCACTCCTCATTTGCACTAATGTACACAATAAGAACATACATACACAAACAGCTTTGATTAAACCGTAATCACCAAAACAGATCCAAAACAAGGAAAACTAGAAATTTCCTCATCAGTCGACTCATTGGTCGACTGGGATCATTGGTCGACTCATTGGTCGACCTGATAGAACAGAACAGGAGGAAAAGGCTGGAAAATTTCCTGTCAGTCGACTCATTGATCGACCCATTAGTCGACTCATAAGTCGACTCATAAGTCGACTGATAAGTCGACTGATTGGTCGACTGAGCAGAAAATTCCCAGTTTTCTGCATATGATGATTATTTACAAAATTTCAACCTAAAGATACTCTTTATCATTTCCAGCAATAAAAATACGATTCTAGCACATACGTACCACACTGAAACGAAAGGTTAACATGTAAATACATCCACTAAAACCCTAAACATATTTATACATGTTTAAAACGTATTTAAATCAATAAATCACAATGAAACCCATGTTTAAATCTAATTCCAGATCTGGATCTTAATTTACAAAACGTTGGTGAGCTTTTATAAACTGAAACATTTAATTCTTGCAATCCATATTATAAAGAATTTATCTTTATGCACAAGATATGTTTTAGGCTCAAAAATCTGAAATAAAACTTAGTAAAACGTGTAATTAAAAAGGGTACAAAGTTGGGTGAGATGTTACTCGCCTCAGATGCTGCTGGATCTCCAGAAACGAGAGAGAACAAATCCCCCTTCGCTGCACTACAAAAATCCTGTTGAAAAACTCCCCGAAATCCCTCAAACTTGCCAAAGAAAGCTGGATCTAGGGTTAGAGAGAGGGAGAGGGGGCTAGGGTTCTGAAAACTGATGGAAAAGGGTTGGTTTCGGGTAAAAGAATTTATATAATATGGTTAAAACCCAAACAAAACTCAACCAAACCCGCAACTGAAAAGAAAACCCAAAATTAGCCCGTCAGTCGACTTATTGGTCGACTCATCAGTCGACTCATGAGTCGACTGAGCAGACAAAAATCCAGATCGTGCATGTTTTGTTTATTTGCAAAACCAATGCACAAAATTTTATATAAATACACTCATATCAACTCTAATAACTTGTTATTAGGTACCTCCATGACCTCAAGCTATTTATCATGATAAAAATTTATCTACCACCAATAGATTTCATATTTATTCATAACAAAAATACGGGGTTTTATAGAGGCATTGTACGGGAGACCTTGTAGATCAGCAATATGCTGGGCAGAGCCGGAGGATAGCTTAATGCTTGGGTCAGAGCTTGTGAGGTAGACTACTGAGAAGGTAGCATTGATCAGAGAGAATTCTAGCCGGTCAGAATTGGCAAAAGAGCTATGCAGATAAGAGATGAAGACCCTTGGAGTTTTAGGTTAGAGATTCAGTTATGCTGAAGGTATCACCCATGAAAGGCGTTCAGCGATTCAGAAGGCGGGGAAAGCTTGCACCGAGGTATATTGGACATTTCCAGATTTTGGAGCGCATTGGAGCTGTGTCATACAGACTAGATCTTCCAGCATCGATGTCTAGCATACACAATGTACTTCATGTTTCTATGCTCAAGAAGCACTTACATGATGAGGAGCAACAGCGAGTGTTGGATACACCAGAGATTGAGCTTCAAGATGATTTGACTACTATTGAGATTCCAGTTGGTATACTTACCAGAGAGGAAAAGAAACTTAGAAACAAGGTAATTCCTTTGGTGAAAGTTCAGTGGAACGAAGAGGTGTTGAGGAGATTTCTTGGGAGCGCGAAGAGGACATGCGTCGCGACTACCCACACATGTTTGAGCAGGTAAATTAATTGTTTGTGTGACTTATATATGACTTATGGTTACATGTATGGTGATGTTTATACTTAACACTAAAATGAGGGTATTAACACTTAACTCCTAAGTACTCGGGACATATAGTATATATATGAGGGGTTCCTTGTTTGGATTTTTTGCTCGATGTACTTGTTCCATTTAGTTAGGGGTCAAGTGGGGGTATTTGCATTTTAGATGGTTAATTGTAGACATCAAGGGTGATTACCGGGAGCGTGAAGATGTTATGCAGCGCGACTTCCTGCATCTATTGAGGAAGTGGATTGATTTATGTGTGTGATTATTTGTGTGGTTATATTTAGATTTAACACTAGAATGAGGATATTTCTGCTAAATTCCTAATCTTATGGAACACATGGTATATATATAGGGGGTTCCTTATGGAACACATGGTATATATATGGGGGGTTCCTTGTTTGGATTTTTCGCCCAACGTACTAGTTCCATTTGATTAAGAGTTGAGTTGGAATATAATCATTCTGGATTGTTAAATATAAATATCGCTATATGCTTACCTAGAGTAATAATTTCATTAAATATTTATGATTCAATATCCTACTTAAACGTTCAATGAATCAGTATGAATGAAACTAATGAAATGATTAAAGGTGTAATTCAGTTATATTATGGATAACAATAAAGATATATATGATATACCTTCTACTAAGTTGTTGAATATTTCTCTATACACTACATTCTCTGTTACACTTTCAGTGTTCATCTCACTGCTTTCAATGAGAATTTTTAGACCTTTTGGTGATGTCACTCTTGAAATAGCAACATATAGTTGACCATGTGTGAAAACGGGTTTTGGTAGATACAGACCAATATGTTGAAGTGTTTGACCCTAGCTTTTATTTATGGTCATTGCATAACATGGTCTAATAGGTAATTGTCTTCTTTTCATGCGAAATGTCGACTTTGAATCCATATTTGTTGTTACACTTCTTGAGATAAATTGTTTTGATCCAATGTTGCTTCCACTTATAATTTTGGCCTCAATCACCCATTTTAGCAATTAGGCTACGATTAACCGCATCCCGTTGCATAACCTTTCAGTTGGACTCAAGTTGCGTAGAAGCATGATAGGTGTCCCGATTTTAAACTTTATCTCGTGGTTTGGCATTCCTGGAAATTTTAGCTAATTCAGGTATTCAGTAGGAAAGTTTACCTTATTTTCTTGCATGTTATGAGATGTTGGGCATAGGGAATCAGAACTAAGAAAAACTAAAAATTTTCCCTCAATTTTTTCCAAGATTGTATTGTTCACAATATCTACAGTTTCATTCCTTGGTGTTAATATTGCTCTTTCTTCTAGATATGTAGGGTTTTGAAAGTTTACATCTATGTTTGGGTATGTAGATGAAATTATATCCACAACTGGATTTTAGTTGGATGAAGGATAAACTCGCGTGGAATATCAATAGTTCCATCCATATTTTGCAATTCACAACAGTCTTCTTTAGCTTTGCCATTTCTAATATTTAGAACCCATCTACTAAATTCTGGTATGCTCATTTCGTTCTCATTTGATGAACTTTGTTGAATTCTCATATTCTCTGTCAATTTGTATATTTTGCATTCACTCTAAAGTTTGGGTTGACTAATGGAAGCATGAATAATATCATGTTTACTACATCCTGGAATAACTGGTAAAATTTGTCTAAAATCATCCCCAAGCACCACAGTCAAGCCTCTGAAGGGTTTCTCTAACAATGTAGGATTGTCTTTGCCCAATATATCTTTCAAAGTTCTATCCACTGCTTCAAATGCATGTCTATGCATCATTGGTGCCTCATCCCAAAGTATTAAAGTTGTTTCTTTTAGCAAATTTGCTTCAGGTGTTCCTTGTTTAAACCACATGTATATGTTTCTTTCAGTTTAATTGGAATCTAGAACCTTGAATGTGTTGTTCTCCCTCTAGGCAAAAGAAGAGCAGCAATACCTGATGATACCACTGCGAGTACTATTTTCCCCTTAGATCTAAGTCTATTGATAATTGACTTCCAAACATAAGTCTTTCATGTCCCAACATGTCAATAGAGAAAGTAAAATCCTCATGTTTTACTATATACAGAGTGAATCACAGCATCATAAATTTTTTTACTTCTCATTGATATCCTGAAATAACTGTTCATGCTCCCTTCTCAATTTCTCTCTATCATAGTTAAACTCTTCACTTATATTCTTCTCCTTACATTGTTGCATTAAAACAGGATTAGGAAGTGGCATACCTTAAAACTTTTGAAAACATTGACCATTTTCTAGCTTCAAGAATGCCCTCTGATATATACACCCAATTATCTTCCCATAGTTTTTAGGATTGATAATTTCACAAAACAAAAGGATTTGTGCAAATAAATGTCTCATTTGTCTATCTGAGGAAAAATAAGATGCTTCCTCTATAACTAATTGCCATTCATTGTCATCATAAAACAATCTTAGAACAGCACATGTCTCTTTAAAGGTTCCATACTGAATTCCATCTTTGGTTTTTTATTTCAGCATAGCTTGTAGGACCTCTCACTACATTAAACAGAGATAAAATCTTTCGCCCGAAGAAGGATGGGCGTAAACCAACCGACCTACACTTTGCCCCTTCTCTCTTGGTTTCCATCTTCGCTCATCTGTCTTCCATACAAATTTAGTTGGTAATTCAACATATGTGAGATTTTTTGCCTATGGATAAAGTTTGTTTGCTTTCATCCACCCATTGAACTTGGTTTACTTTGATTCAATGTCATTCAAAATGTCATTTAGATTATCATTATCTTTAAAAATAATTGATTCCTGATCTGACAAATGAAATGGTAGCCTCTCTACTGTTGGAGTTCTATAATGAATATCGAATCCAAATATCCTCTATATTGCTTCCGGTGCTGAGACATATCTACAATCAAGATAGCGCTGTATCTCATCTCTGTTTAATTCTTTAAGTTTTGAGGATCTATCATTGTTTTTCTTGTGCATAGAAACAAAAACATGATTTGGCCCTTTTGCGACATACTTAAACAAATATTTGGTTGATCTTCCTCTGTTACACCACTCTACGTTAATATGAGATTGATATTTAATTATCAAGTTTCGGTTGTACGATACGACATAACCATTGTCTAATCTTGTTCTATTTTTCTCTATCCATTTACTATTATGTAAAACCCCGTATTTTTGTTAGGAGTATATGTGCATTATTGATGATAAATAATTTTATTGTGGTAAATAGCTTGAGGTCATGGATATACTTGATAACAAGATTTTAGAGATGCATGAGTGTATATGTGTAGAGTTTTGTGCATTGGTTTTTCCAAATAAACAAAACATGCATGAAACTAGGAAATGTCTGGTCAGTCGACTTATCAGTCGACTTATGAGTCGATTGACGGGCTGATTTCGGTTTTTCTTTTTAGTTGCGGGTTTGGTTGAGTTTTGTTCGGGTTTTAACCGTAATATATAAATTCTTTTACCCGAAACCAACCCTTTTCGATCAGTTTTCAGAACCCTAGCCCTCTCTCCCTCTCCCTAACCCTAGATCCAGTTTTCTTTGGCAATTTTGAGGGATTTCGGGGAGTTTTTCAGCAGTTTTGGGCATTGCAGCGAAGGGGGATTTGTTCTCTCTCGTTTCTGGAGATCCAACAGCATCTGAGGCGAGTAACGTCTTGCCCAACTCTACACCCTTTTGTTTTGAATGTTTTATTTGAGTTTTAATTCGTATTCTCGAGCTAAAACTGTATTTTTCCTATACAAAAATATATGATGCAAGAATCAAACGTTTTCTGTTCCTAAAAACTCACAAACGAATTTGTAAATTAAGATCCAGATCTAGAATTTGTTTAAACATGAGTTTTATTGTGATTTACTGATTTCTATATGTTTATAAACATGTATATATGTTTAGGGTTTTAGTGTATGTATTGACATGCAAATCTTTCGTTTCAGTTGACACACATATGTTAGAATCAGAAATATACTACTAAAAATGATGAAGAGAATTATTTTAGGTTGAAAATTTTTACAAATAAATATCATATGCACGAATCTGGAAATCTGTCTGCTCAGTCGACCTATTAGTCGACTTATCAGTCGACTTATGAGTATACATTTTTAAAAAGCTATTAACCAACTATCTAATACAAAGTGTCGTCTTATTTCTATACATGTATTAGTTTATACCACTATACAATAACCTGGTTAACTAACTGATACATGTATTTAAAAATAAATAATAAGCAAGAGTATTATAAAATATTATTGTGAATCATGATTAGATTTTCTGCATAGTGTAAAATATGAAATGAACATACCGCCAACACATTTTCCAAAATGACCATTTTTTGAAGGTCCTCCATTTGGTGGTCAAGTTTGATTTTAAAGACTCTTGCTACAATATCTAGCCTCTCATCTGATCTTTGTCCTCCCATTTCTTCTAACATTGCTTTGATTTCTAGCCACCTTGGGTTTGCTATCGTTGTTATAAAAAGATCCAGATTCCCCATAACATGACATAGAGATATTGCATCTTGATAATTTTGATTCATATAACGTGGACCTCCTGTGACAGAAGATGGCAATACAACCCTTTGTCCAACTTGAGATCCTTCTGTATCTCTTCTAAAAATAGTATCCTTTATTCCATAGTATAGTTCAGCTCTAATCTTTGTTTGATTTTGTATAACCCAGTGAAGCATATCTTCTTTAATGCATGTAAACAAATCAACAATATAGGTCTGGAATAATTTCCAGAGTAAAGTAATATCTTGCCTTCACTGTGACGTTGTTGTATACGAAAATCAGCATATTCCCTCATTGTCACATCTTTTCTTTTTTCAAATCGGTATTTGATGCTTCCAATAACTTTACTCCCAGTCTGTAGCCATCCTCTCCATAAGGACAAAGCAATGGGTATTGCATTTCTATGAAGCTGGGGTGTATGTAGCTAATTCTTGACAATCCTAATTTGCGATCCTCGACAACAATATTTCATATGCCTATTATTTCTTCAACATTTCCCACAATCAGTCCTGTAATTTCTGATGCAAATGGCATATTTTATTTCCTCCCATCACCAATCCTTGAGGCCATGATCACATCTCACTATCATTAATTCATCTTCATTAATTCTATCACGTACCATGCAGAAGCTTTTGAATAATACATTGTGGAGATCTAACATTTCAAGTAGTCCCTTGACAATATTCTCATCTAGTTTGTTGGTACTGTTAATGGATATCATCTTGTTGATGATTTCATTTTCAGTATCATATATGTATAATTGACAGAATTTTGGAGTTGTTCCAGGTACAGGTTTCAAAGACCCTATACGATGATGGTTTTGACCATTCAGACGTAAACAATATGGTCCTCCGCCATTATTGTAAGTATTATCAATATTTCCTCCCGAGGATGTAAAAACAAATATACTATTATAGGATCTGATATTTTCCTTAATTTATTACTTTGTCTACTTCCACCTTGGTATAAAAGTTCTCAAAGAAAACTAGGAGGTTCTTTTAAAAGAGGGAACTTTATTTTTCCTTTGACACAACAAAGAGACAAGGATGACTTCTTTGGTTTCTAAGATTTTTCTGCTCTCTCCTCATACCACAGCATAGCTTGGCAATATTCACATATAACTTTTTGGGTGGTCCAAAATTTTGTACCTCATTGTGGTCAACTGCAATTCAATAAGAAGGGCATTTTAATTAGTAGCATTATACATATACATATACAATTAAATATTTGAAGAGGTACAATTCAGTAAAATGTGTGAAATAACATGATTTTTAACAATAAAGTCCCTATGTTTGAAAATGTTATTAACTTCATAGTTCATTTTATTAATAAATGGACAGGTTCACCTTCAAAAGCAAGGCTGAAAAAGTAATAAATTTAACATTAGAAGGGCATTTATTACCTATTGTACATGTTAATTTAATCTTACAAATTACATGTTTTCGTACTTGTCTGCTGCTCATTTGTAGCTTTAACGGTTGCATTGATGATAGAAGGTATGATTCTTCTGCTTTTATACTGCTGCACCTTTTGCCTTTTGTAGTTGCCATTCACTTCTTTATCAACAATTATATGATCATGCTGTTGTTTTTCAGACTCTAGGATGTTATTTTGAGTTCTATAATCTTCCTTTTGATCTGTCTTAGTGTCAAATCCCTTGGTTAAGAATGTCAAGATCCTGCACACATATGCAAATTGTTAGACATAAGTACATATATTCTAACTTAATGCAACTATAATGCATCAGATTCGCATTTTGCGTAGTTACCTTGAGATGAACTCTGTTGACCGTCTTCCATGTTTACTGGAATTGTTAGGGAGTGTGCAAACCTGTGATTTGTAATGTAGCACTCTTGGCTAAATTGCTTGCTGTATGCTATGAAGCAAACAGAAAATCTTGGCGTTTACTTAGAGGATACTATTGAATTTCATTAATTTAACAGGAACTTGTTGTTTGGTTCTTAGTGTCAGAACGTATTGTTTGGTTCTTAGTGTCGGTTTTGAAGTGTTATAGTTACAATCACAGTGGGCATCATAATGTAAAAACTCTTATGTCAACATCTTAACATCAAAAATATTGTCTTAGGCTATATATTTAGTTATTTCCACAACACATCACAGCACAGAAATAAGGATACTATTAATGTGTATAAACTAAGAATAAATTTACACACAACTTAATTTGAACATTTTACCAAAATAAAGTAAGAAAATAACACCATACCGTGATTCTTTCCTTACAAATGGTTGAATATGTTGGTTTAATGAATAAAAATTTTCTACAAATATAACAAAGAATAATTACCTACATTAAAAGAGAATTTAAAGAAGTATTAAATGCATAGCAACACTAAGTATTTCATTTATGTAAATGAAAATAAAATGGAAGAGAAGATTGAGGATAGAGGTCCCTAAAATAAAATATGTTGAAAGTATAGTGGAGTTGCTCATCAAAATCTGGTCCTTAATAACCACACCACAAAGTTTTTCCTCCGACATAAATATTTTCCCTATAGTTTTGCTACACTTTTTATTCTTCATATGAGTCATAATTGTTTACTATACTATGTACCTCATGTAATTTTTCAGGGTTCAATTACTAACATTGTGGCATATTTATGGCAAACGCTAATAATCCATATTTTTAGTATTGTTCATCTGTTAAAATTGAAGCTGGAATGTAAATATTTACGAGCTCGCCTCCTAGAGTGGATGTTTCATCACCTTCTCATCCAAAATTTTATTTTTATTTTCACCCCTTCAACATGGTATCAACTTGATTATTCCTCGGGCTAGGTGATAATGCATGGAATAGACTCCAGAGGTACATTCGATTTCATTCTTCATAGATTTGGATTAATTGTTATTTTGGTCTTCTCCTTTCTCTTCTATATATTTTAAATTCACATCTCAATTTTTTTTCTTGTCATTAACCAGGGCCAGTTGCATCAAAATCTTCCATTTGTCGTGCTTTTTCCTATCAAGAAGAGAAATAAAGTTCTTTTTCCCCTCCCTACACAGGAATACAATAGCTATTACATATAAGAAAAGTATTATTGATTCAAATCCAATGTAAATTTAATTTTGATTGGACATTTTTAAAAACATTTGACCATTATTCGGGGTTCAAATTACTAACATTGTGGCATATTTATACAAATGCTGATAATCCGTATAAAAAAGAGGCTGCATCTGTTAAAATTTAAGGTGGAATGTAAATATTTGAAAGCTCGCCTCCTAGAGTGCATGTTTCATCGCCTCCTAGAGTGGATATTTCATCACCTTCTCATCCAAAAGTTTATTCGTCCAGTCACCCCTTCAATAAGGAATCAACTTGATTATTCCTCAGGCTAGGTGAAAATGCATGGAATCAACTCCAGAGTTAAGTTCGATTTCATTTTCCAAAGATTTGGATTAATTGAGTTTTTTCTGCTCTCCTTTCTCTTCTATTTTTAATTCGCATCTCTAATTTTTTTTCTTTTCAATAATCAGGGCTAGTTGCTCAAAACCAATGTAAACTCAATTTTTATTCAAAACCAATGTGGATTAATTGGTGTGTTTGGTAATCAAGGTGATTTTCTTGTTGTGTTTTTGTAGAAAAATACCATACCATTGTGTTTTTTTTCAGAAGTGTTTTAAAAACAACATTTTCAAAGTTATTTGTCAAACCAGTTTGACCATTTATATAATGACAGAGATGGGCGGGCGGGCGTGTGGCTGGTGAACGATGACTGTCGGTGGCGGGTCGGTGGCCGGCTGATTTGTGGCGGGCGGCGAGTGGCCTACCGACGGGCGGCGGTGGCAGCGGGCGTGCGTCGGCGGCGGGCGACGGGCAGCGATGATGGCTGCGGTGGGCAGCGATGATGGCTGCGGCGGGCGACGGGTGGCCGAAGGGCTACGGCGGGCCGACGACCGACGGGCAATGACGGGCTGGTGGGCGGCGGGCAGTGGCAGGCGGGCGGGCGGCGGTGGGCAGCGGGGCGGCTGGCGGGTAGTGGCAGCTTAGGTGAAAAAAGGGGATCTTAAAACACCTTGTTTTGGTGTTTTAAGAAAAGTATTTATTTTTTGGGTTTTGTAAAGGGTTAGGTCAAAAAAACACCACGTTCACCAAATGCGTTTCATTATTTAAAAAAAATAGAAACGACAAAAATGCCTTGGTTATCAAACGCTCCCTGAGTTATTTCTCTGCTCCTTTCTCTTTTATTTATAATTCACATCTCTAAGTTTTTTTTTCTTTTCATTAAGCAAGGCCAGTTGCTGAAAACCAATGTAAACTCAATTTTTATTCAAAACCAATGTGGATTAATTGAGTTTTCTCTTCTCTTTTTTCTCTTCTATATTTAATTCACATCTCTAATTTTTTTCTGTTCATTAACCAGGGGCAGTTGCTCAAAACCAATGTAAATTCAATTCTGACTCAAAACCAATATAAACTCAATTTTGATTAGACATTTTCAAAAGCATTTGACCATTATTGATATTTTTATGCATGTTTATCTATTCAATTTCCCAAGATTTATTTGTTTGTAACTTCAATTAGAGGAAAAATAGGAATGAATTTAATTTAAAAATATTTTGCAGCAACATGCAATGCTAATTTCAACATTTTGAACCCAATTACACGCTCTGATTATCTAAGTTAATTGAAAATCCAAAGACGCAAATAAAGTTCATAAGCTAACACCTACAAATGAAATAAAAGAGATGAGAAATCTTATCTTCACATCGTTCTCTTTCTCAGAAACAATTTTATTAGAATAATTTTGCGTTCATCCATGATTTTGGTGTAGAGAAGAAGGAAAAACAACATACAGGTTAGTTTATAGTTGGTACTTTTTTAAAGACGTCGGTGTAGAGGAGAAGGAAAAACAGGTTGGTTTACAGTTATATATTTTTTTAAGACTTGGGATTTTTTTTAGAAGGAAAAGCAGCAGGAGATAGGAGACGAGGGAGTTACAGGCTGGTTATTTTTGGAGAGAGAACGTGGGTCGAATAGTAGAGAGTACGAAGATAATTTAGAATTTTAAAAAAATTGTGATTGGCCCAACCTTATGTTACTGTTCATTTTAGCTTTTTCATTGTTCTCCTTTAGTTAAAAGAAGTAGTATATATATATATATAT
>BQKN01000068.1:165323-181140 GCA_022839385.1 Asparagus kiusianus | reverse complement strand
ACTAGTTCTTGTGCGTGTGCAGTGCACGTGGTAAAATATCAAAATATTTTTTATATTTCTTTTATTACTATAAATAAGTCAAATTCATCTTGAGTTCAAATATATAAAATTGAATTATTAGATTTACTATTATTTTTATTTAAATATTGTTAAAAATTAATGTAATGGATTTTTAAGCTAAACTGAAATGAATGTACCTAACTGGGATATTGTAATTGTTATTATGAACCATAGTTATAACAATAATAAAATCACATTTCTTATTGCATTAAAAATAGAATTGCACAACATTTTTGGATATTATCAGCTTAACTGGGACATCTTAATTGATTTCTTAAGAAAAAACATTAATTGACATAATAATATCTTCAAGTAGAATAGTAAAAGAAAATAAGTTAAATTAATATTTTATGTCATATTCCAAACTATAATAATCCCAAGATATAATATGTAGTCAAGCATGAATAGCAATATCATTATGAACTAATGTTCTAGTAAAAAACCACATTTCTTATTACATTGAAAATAAAATTGCACAACACACTGGGACATTATAAGCTCATGTTTTATAATAAACAATTTTACTAAACCATAATAATCATATAAAAATAAATTGCAAGGAATGGTTCCGAGATACCTCTTCTTACATGAGATAATAAAAATCAACCTATACAATAATATGCATTATTGAAAAGTAGTAGGATTTGAGCAAACTCATAAAGAAATTTATAATGAAACTCAAAGAAACATGAAGATTTTAATCAAGTGTGCATTGTAGAATTTTGCAGCTAGAGAGTAATTTTCCAAAAGTAGTAAGATTAGAGCAAAACTATAAACAAATTTAGAACGAACTCGAAGAAACATGAAGATTTTAAACAATTGCACATCATAGAACTTTGCAATTAGAGAGTAATTATCCAAAAGCAGTAAGATTAGAGTAATCCCATACAAAAATTTACAATGAAATTTGAAGAACAAAACATACCAATTAAAGAAAAGACAAGGAAATACACCTATAATTATCCAAAAGCAATAATTAAAATATAAAAACTAAATAATAATGGTAATTAGAGTATAATTTTATGTGATGAAAGCAATAACATAAGCATACAAAACTACTAATAATGTTGTATGAAAATCCCTTATAAAAATTCCTCATTCTACTAAAAAATTAAGATATGATATAAATCATCAAAAAAATATTATCATTTATTATTTTTGTTTCGTATTTTAATTGAACCGAGATCAATCTTTCTCCGCCTTTATCTTTTTCCTGGGCAATTCTAGAGTAGCATCTTCATCATCTTTATCGATTGTAATATCAGGCTGAAGTTGGATTTTTTGTGTTATTATATTTCCTTCGCCTCGTTCATCTTTTGTTTTTTCATCTAACTTCACCAGAAATTTGAACGTTTTTTCGATATTCAATACAAATTTCTAGAAATATGGACTCTGATTATTTTCTATTTCAATGAGAACAAATGTTATTTTGGTATATATTGAAATTTTTTATTTTCTAAATTATTATTTAAATAGAGTTAGGAATTACCTCTTTTTCTGTAATAAATTTTTCTGCTGTGCATCTAATAAGAGTTTCTTTCGCATCAAACAGTGTTACTCTTGCATTATCCGTGCTATTTTCCATGAGAATCTTAACTACGTACCTGTAGTTTTCATTGTTTATTTCTAGAGATAGTTAATATTGTATTTTAACATGTTCATACCATAAAAAAAGATATATTACTTAACCTTGGTACTGATTCATCAATGATTCTGCGACTTTTATCATTCAGACACTCTTTACTGACATCTTTATCTACCTTCTTGTTACAGGCTTTGCAAGCATAGAACCATGGCTGGAGTCTATTCAAAATAATAGTTATCTTTGTCTTAAATTTGCAATAACATGTTTGTATATTGATAAATTTTAGTTAGATTTAAATGTGTTAATAAGAATAGGTTTCTAATATTGTAACTGTATCGAATTCTGTGATGTATGCATAATATCACTAATTTAAATTTCTTTTGCATTTATAAAAAGCGTTGATGGAGATCCTTTTGTTTTTGCGGCTTCTTCCAAATGAAACCTGCATATTAGATTAAAATATAATATTATTTTATTATTGCGTTATATGAAAGTATGATTGTTCTACTTACCATTCCCTTAATTCTTTAGCTAGTTGTATTTTTGGGTTGATACATATTGTTGATATAATTTGCAACGATATGCTTGTCTCCCCTACAAAATTAAGATAACTATTGGATGAATTTTATATTTAGCTGTCTTTAATAAGAATTTCAATAATAAATTATGTACCTTTATATATAGAGATATTAAAATCTGATAATTCTATTACAGGCGTATCTTTGATTTCGGCTTTAAGAATTGATCCTTCATTTGTAGCCAAATCCCCAAATAAGTTGCGCGCATAGTCATTCCACTGTATATGGAAAAAGAAAGTGCCTTAATCTTATTTTTTTCTTATGATATTGGGAATAATTATCATAAATATACCTTTTATCCATTAGCGTGATTTTCCTCCTATTGTCTGGTTTGTTTTGTAATATAGTTGATCATTAGCTTCACGTTAGTTGTTATTGCAAGAATATCTACAATTAATTTTATAAAAAAAATTATGATTCTATAAATTAATGTCTCATTTTGTATTGAAGATTAAAGTAAGAAATTTATAAGTACTTACTAATTTTTGTTGCATCTTTCATGAAAAATGCTTCTTTAAATGGGATAAAGTTGTTCAATATGTTCTTCAAGTGGAAACTTGTTAGCGCTTCTTTGATAGATACGTCTTTTGTTAATACTAATTCAAGTGACTTTGTGGATACTTGGAAAAGCTAGGTTTATTCCTTTCACTTCTCCATTCAAAATGAAAATAATTTGATTCTTTCGAACCATATCTATAAACTTTTCGATAGTCTCTCCGTATATAACTCCTTTTATTTTATTACCATGCAAATATTATTAACACCAGAGATAAATGTTTAGAAAATATAATTAATTAATACTAAGCTATATATTTTATTTTATTTAATTATATGTAAACATAAAACCATTCTGAAAGTTATTAGTGTTTTAATGAAATTTACCGAATAGTTAATGACAATCACAAAAAAATACAAGATGAATTATAAACGCTGATATTATGACAATGACAAAAAAATGCAATATTTTCTTCTTGTTCTTCTATTACAAACAAAAACTTTCATAGCCCAAGCGGCAATATTTGTCTTCAGAACTATGCTTGTAGGCTCTAGTACAATATCTAAAGCCAATTCTATATCAAACTCCAGAATAGTGGTAATCGCCACATTTTTAAATTCTCTGATAATTTATATCTCTTTGCATAAGTAATGGATGAACTTATTATTTATACTCAAGGTAGGATCTCACGATATATGTTGTCAGTTAATGGCATTGTACTAATTGATGAGAGAAGACCTCGTATTAAAAGATTCCAAATTAATATAATGAAAATAAAATGTGTATAATGTATGTTAGCAAAACAGTATGAATGAGTGCATGACGTACAGATAAAAGTTATGTTAATCTAATTAACAAAATGTTAGATTTCATTGTATCATCAGAATACTTTCACATGTTACCTTTTGAAAGTTTTAGTTCTTCAGTTGATATTATTTCTTGAGTTTTAAAAAGTATATACCGCTTTCTTTATGTAGTCGCATGATTGTGCTTTCCATGGTCTTACATTTTTTTTGTGCATGCAGCAATTTCAATTTGCTGATATCATATATTTTTGAATTCTTGTGCAAGTATCAAAACTCTTAAGAGAATCTGGCATATTCCTGTAGAGTCCAAAACTAAATTTTTCACATTTATATGTTTGTGATTTTCTTCTGTATTTTAGCGGAATGAAAGACAAGAGACATATTGTTCTATATTACTCTTACATACAAATTCCATGTTTATTAAATTTAGAAAACTTTGCATTGGAAGTAATCGAAGTCATTATCCAATGAAATAGTGCTAACAACATATTACTTTTCCATGGGGACAACTACTGGTGATACTGTAGGCTGTCTAAAAATCACAATAGATAGCCGATCCCCATCAAACACCGATGATGGAAGTTACAATCTGATGATTTCCAGAATGTTACAATTGGAAGACTTTTATGTAGATTGATGAACGTTACAATCTGTCGACCTTCACAACAACTGATGAAATCTCTAATCAGCAGCCTTCACAATTAATATCGGGAGTTACAATCTGACGACTCTCATATTCTCAAGGAGCTAAGACGAAGATTACAAGATAATGATCTTTGCAACGTTATGACAAAAGAGATTACTTGTTGATAATCTCTTCGAAGCAAGATGCGGAACTCATCACCGCGCTCTAAGACCAAAACGCAGAGGTCATCCCTACGCATCAACACAAAAACACGGAGGTCCTCCCCATGTGTCAGCAACAAAACACAGGGGTCGAACCCGCGTTTCAACATCAAAACACGAGGGTCGAACCCGCGTTGCAACATCAAAATGCAGGGGTCGAACCCGCATTGCAACATCAAAACACAGGGGCCAGGCCCGCGTTTTTTGCGTTTGACTGGTTTAAACAAGAACCTAAACGGTTTTTAAACCGTGTCTCTACTTAATGGGGTCGGTTACACCCCATTATGGAGAGATTTTAGGGGGGATTATACCCTTTAAAATTCTTGAACAGTTCCAAAACTATTTTCCATAATTTGGGGGCGGTTACACCCCACTTAGAAGTGATTTAAGGGGCGGTTGCACCCCCTTAATCCTCTATAAAAACGAGTAAACTCAATTGAGTTAAGGGTTGGAACTTCTTGGCTCAGATTGACGCTGATGCTTGGCAGTAAAGAGAGGATCTTTGGAGCATTCTCGGGTCTGGAGATCGACCACCGGAGCTTTCCTCTGGCCTTGGCTTATTAACCGGTTTTCAGTTCAAATCAACTCTTTTTCAAGAGTTTAAACTCGTTCAGAGTTATCAATTTATCAAGAGTTTCAAACTTGCCACGCAAGTTCTCCACAACGTCAAATCGTGAGGAGAAGACCACGTTCCAGTGAATCAAGACGTTCGGATCGTCAACAGAGAGCAAACTCGACGCGAGCATTCGAGGGAGGCACTCCATCGCCACCGTGAAGAACCCAGTTTAAACAAAGGGGAGAAATCAAATTTATTCTCCTCTCTTTTGTAATCAGGGATCAAATTGTAATTGAGATCGAAAGGAATACAAATCAAAAATTTTCTTTCATTACGTTTACTTCAAAATTTTCCACAAACAAAGGATGGCGACTTCGCTGGGGACGAGCTTCTCTAATGAAGAAGTGGTGGCGCAATCCGACGTTCATCTCACTGGAACAACCGTCGAAACTCTCGTGGTAGAGTTTGATCAAGCCAAGTTTGAGGAGTACATCTCCTCTGGATCCCTTAGTTTCAAGGCTATGCGCAAGATCCACAAAGTCTCTAAGGAGACTAAAGCTCCAATTGTTGCTCCTATACCGAAGGAAGCCCTCTCATTTAGCCAAGATTGCTCGAACAGCCCCTCCTCTGAAGGAGTGGGCTCAGCTTATGCCAAACGCAGCCCTCAGTGGCGCGTTGTGCAATTAAAACGCAGCCTTCAGAGGCGCGTTCCAACATCAAAACGTAGACCTCAAAACTGCATTGATCTGGCAGAACGTTACTCTCAAGAGTGCGTCCCAGAACCAAACCGCGACTTTCAGGAGCGCGTTTCACAAACTGAACGCAGACCTCAAAACTGCGTTGATCTGGCAGAACGCAACTCTCAGGAGTGCGTCCCAGAACCAAAACGAGACCCTCATGTCGCCGAACCAAAATGCGGACTTCGCATTTCAAATGCCAAACGCGACCTTCGCGTTTCAAGTGCCAAACGCGACCCTCGCGTCCTAAGTTCCAAATCTAATACAGAACCTGGTGTAAAAATTCTCTGCGTAGCGCGACTAGATTGAGGGGCAGATATAAAAATTCTATAGATTCAAGATATCTCAACCAGATCCATGTTCACCAAGAGCCAATCCTGTCCAATCATGGACTGGGGGTTCCAATTCAAACCTCACGGTCAGTGAGTAACTCTTCTCGAGTTTCTGCAACAGATTTGAGAGAGTTCATATTGAGAGAAGGACCGATGCAACAAGTCATTCGTTCATTCCAATGTGAACGACTGATTCCTACGGTCCTCTCGAAATGTCAATGCTGCTCATATGCGGCCAAACTATTGGTGTTCGACCAATTAACAAACGTTGTCTTGCCCAACTAACGACGACGTTCGCACAAGAAGAAGACTTCGGAGGATGAATACCTTGGAGTCACGTCTAATATGATCGGCAGAGGGAGATCATCAATCCCTAGCTCTGATGAGTCAGAGAAAGATCAGTCTCCTGGCTTGAAAGACTTCCTGAATAGGTTCGATGGAGTTTATCAACATACTCGGACTCAAATGGGAGCCATTCCCCCTGTCAACTATCGGAGGTTAGCCAGAGGAACCAACTCCGATGATGAACACTCAACCATCGCAGAGTCCCAATCATCAAGTTCTTTTGTTGAACGTGAGAGCTCCGCTTATATGACGGGAAACCATGAAGATCTCGCGAAGAGACTCGATGAGCAGGAGGCCATGCTCAAATCTCAGCAGGAGGCCATCAATGAACTCTTGGTCCTATTGACTCAAATCGTCGTAGACAAGGCCAAATCTCAGAAGACATATTCGCCACCTAGGCATGAATCTTCCCAAAGAGGAAGAACGTCTTCATCCCGACTTCACACAAGCAAAGGGAAGGAAAAAGTGGTTGATGGTGCTGCTTCTGATCAAGAAGCCTACAACCTAGAATCTTCCTCTGATGAAGGAAGAGAGACGGAGAACGAGCAGAATCTCCAGTCTGCCAAAATGGAAGAATTGGAAGCCCGCCTTAATTCCATTGCTAACAGAAGCGAGCTCCAAGATGAGGGAGTTGTCAAGCCCTATCCTTCCGAATGGGATACAACCCACTATCCTCCAAAGTTCAAAGTCCCGACGTTACAAACTTTTGACGGCACGGGATCATCGAACCAACATATATATCATTTCAAGTCACAGACTGAGAATGTGATATCAAACGATGCCATACTGGCTCGATTGTTCATTGGCACCCTCAAGGGAGTTGCCTTTGAATGGTTCAGGAAACTGCCTGCAGAATGTATCCAAAAGTGGGCAGATCTAGAGAGACTCTTCCTGTCAAGATTCTTTGAAGAAGATACAGAAGTCTCCATCCATACCCTTCTCGTCACTAAGCAGAAGAAGAGGGAGTCCGTCAAAGTCTTCATCAAAAGGTTTCGTAGCATGGCTCTTAGATGTTCGTCAGGTATGACTCAGTCCACCTTAGTGGAGACCTGACGACACAACTTGCAGACTAACCTTCTAGCACAAATGAGGGTTGCAAAATACCGTTCCTGGAGACAACTAATTTCTCAAGGCGAACAGGCTCAAAAGATTATTGTCAGGATCAAAGCTAAAGAACAAAGTAGGTAGGATCAGCCTGAGCAATCGGACCAAGCCCAATCTTCTCCTGAGCAATCGGACCAAGCCCAATCTTCTCAATCAGAAGGAGAAGATACTACGCCCGCTGAAGCCAATCCTCTCCAGTAAGATGGTGGGTCCAACAACTATCACGTTAACAGTTACCTCTGATAGTCAAACTCGTTAGACAATGGCTCACTAGGCGATGTGTCATGTCCACCATTTTCCCCCCGGCACTTGTTCAAGACTGGGGGTTGGTTTATTTATAGTTCATTGGATTATGAGTAATAAATTTTCTGAGTTGTTATGTTTAATAGAATACCTCTGTCAACCATAAAATCTACCAAACCTATCACGTTAACATTTACCTCTGATAGTCTATCAACTTGTCAATCCGCTTCAATAGGATAGCAGGTCTACAAAACTATCACGTTAATGATCACCTCTGATAGTCAATTTCTCGCAAATTACCCATCAATCCTCTTCAAGTAGGATGGCGGGTCTACCACAACTACCACGTTAATGATCACCTCTGACAGTCCATTTTCTCCAAATTCCCTTACAAATCCTCTTCAAGTAGGATGGCGGGTCCACCATAACTATCATGTTAATGATCACCTCTGATAGTCCATTTTCTTTAAATTCTCCCACTAATCCTCTTCAAGTAGGATGGCGGGTCCAACAAAACTATCACGTTAACAGTTACCTTTGATAGTCAAACTCATCAGATAATGGCCTACCAGGTGATGCGCCTCTATTCCGACTTCATGGATAGTGCCCCACTAGGCGATGTGCCATGTCTACCTCTTTTTATTCCCCTACTAAGTCTTAAATCAAGACTGGGGGTTGGTTACTTGGAATCCACTGGATTAAAAGTAACGAATCTTTTACATCGTCGAGTTAACATTACACTTCTGACGATTATCGCCCCTACAGAGTATGAATGCAACTCGCATCACTCATAATTTGTCACGTTAACAATACACCTCTGACAATCAACTTATTAATCCTTGTCAATAGGATGATAGGTCCTCAAAATTGCTCAAATTGCAATCTGCCCCAACAAGACACTAAGTCTTCAAAATCTTATTCTAGTCACAAGTATCAAAATTCATCGTTTCTGGTGATAAACACACCTAGCAAGTTTTCCCAGCGAGACGCTAATCCCTAAAATCTTGTGCAAGCCACAAGTACACATTCTCTGTCATGTTAACATCATACCTCTAATAATCCACTTATCAATCCTGGTCAATAGGATGATAAGTCCTTAAAGTTGCTACAATCGCAACACATCCTCCTGTCACGTTAACACCATACCTCTGACAATCCACTTATCAATCCTCGTCAATAGGATGATAAGTCCTCAAAGTTGGTCCAATCGCAACACATCCTTCTGTCACGTTAACACCTTACCTCTGACAATCCACTTATCAATCCTCGTCAATAGGATGATAAGTCCTCAAAGTTGCTCCAATCGCAACACATTCTCTGTCACGTTAACACCATACCTATGACAATCCACTTATCAATCCTCATTAATAGGATGATAAGTCCATAAAATTGCTCTGATCGCAACATCCTCCTGTCACGTTAACACCATACCTCTGACAATCCACTTATCAATCCTCGTCAATAGGATGATAAGTTCTCAAAGTTGCTCCAATTGCAACACAAATCATGTCATGTTAACACTAAACCTCTGACAACCAAATTAACTTATCGACTCTCTTCAATAGAGCGAAAAGCCCATAAAATACTGTTAGGGTAACATCACACCTCTAACAGCCAAACACCCCAATGAGCTTGTTAATTCCTTTTTAACAAGAATAACAAGTTTCGTTATAAAATCCCCAGCGGATTGAAGATTTTTTTTTTTTTGAATTATCCTAGTGATAATGAAGAAAATTTCTGAATTTCACTCTAAGAGAAAATTCATGCCAAGTTAATACTACACTTCTGACACTTTCAACTTTCTTTCAGTGTTTCAAGTAACACAGGAAGAAACAGCAACGAAGCCTACGTATTCAACATCGTAGCACCAAAAATCCATGTCTTTCACGCATGGGGGACTTTATCTCAATACCTAAATAGAGATAAGTCTGCATCTAATACATGCTGTCGGGTAGCTTATTCCCGTAATAATGGCAAAGCTCACGTATTCAACATCGTGGCAGGTTGTTATTAATAACGCCGAAATCCATGCCTCACACGCATGGGGGACTTTATCTCAATCCCTAATTAGAGATAAGCCTACGCCAAACACGCGTTGCCGGTTAGTCTTTTCCCGTAAAAATGACAAAGTCTATGTATTCAAAATCATAGCATCAAGTCTAAGAGGGTTCATTCTCTTAGCGCAACGTTACATGTGAAACGGATTCAAATAATTCACATGCTAGCCCGACTCAAACGGTAGTTGGTAAAGGCTTATCAAATCCGTTGATGGCTGAGGATTTGCCAAAAATCCTATGCATGTTTGCAGGCTCATCAGCTTAATGGATGTGAGCTGAGACTTAAAATAGATAAGCTAAAGACAAGTCTCAAAGACTTAGTCAAAAATGCATGAAAGTCGCCTCCGCGTCTCAAGTCAAAATGCCAAGGTCAGACCCGCATTGCAAAAACCACGATGCCGAGGTCACACCCGAGTTCCAAATAAAAAACGCAAGGGTGAGACCCGCGTCCCAAGTTCAAAACGCAGGGATCCATCCCCGCATTCCAGAAGCAGGATTATGACGCATACCTTCACACAGGTCTTGCGTGGCAAATCCCGTCAACCAAGATGCCTTCAAAGCGAGTGCAGAGAATGACTCCTTTACGACAAGGAGCCTGTTGGTGTAAATTTTGATCTCCCAAAAACAGGGATTTCGTTTGTATTGATAAGAATAGCTTATTACAAACTAATGAATCGAAAATTACAACATAAGCGGAGGGAATGCCCTCCTTGTTTAACGTGGGGTCTTCGGTAGCGATAGGACGCCTCCCTCGGTTCTCGCATCGTGTTTGCTTCCCTTGGATGATCCGATCGAAGTTGCTGCTGGAGCTTCAGTTCTCAGTATAAGGTCCTATGTAAGTGGGTTCGAGTCTACCCGTGAGCCTCAAGTCGGAGAGTTCTGACGAGTCTCTTCAAAGGAGGGAGCATTTAGCAAAAGCCAAGATTAAACCTTTGGAAGATTAGCCAGTCGAGTAAGCAGCAGCCAATCCCCCCCCCCTCCATGTTGGCTGAAGATGGCTTTAAATAAGCAAGGGATGGCATGGCCCATCCCTTGATTTGTAGGATTTGACCACTAGTAGAGGTGAGGGAGCCAGCCGCCCTATTCTTGTAGCCGTCCCTGGCTGTACCTAGTACCCGGGTGAGGAATACCATGCTTCCTCCCTTGAAATAGGGGATCTGACCACTGATGCGATTGTTCACATGCTCCAAGTGGGTAGTTGACAATGAGCTGGCGAGTCTGCAGGCGGGCTTGGGACTGCAGGCAGACTTGGGTCTGCAGGCGAGCTTGCAAGCGAGCTGGGTCTGCAAGCGAGCTTAGGACTGCAGGCAGACTTGGGTCTGTAGGTGAGCTTGGAACTGCAGGCTGACTTAGGTCTGAAGGCGAACTGGGTCTGCAGGCGAGCTTGGGACTATAGGCAGACTTGGGTCTGCAGGCGAGCTTGCTCGTGCAGGCGAACTTGACAAGCTGTGGTATGCATGCGAGCCTGTATAGACGAACCTCGTTCGGGCGAGCTTCAATGACATCAGGCGAGCTTGTGCTACAGGCAAGCTTGTGTGCAGGCGAGCTTCAAGCTATTAGGCGAGCTCTAGCCTTTAGGCGAGCTTCTGAACATGGATCGAAGAATAGGCCGTAACTTTCAAACCGTAAGTCGGAATTGGACGAATTATATATGAAAATCACCTATCTCGACGATACGGAGCCATCCGATCCAAGCCAAAGGCTTCTGTTCACTTCCTCCGTTTTGTCGAATTCCTTACGGTTTGGAAGATATCTGCGTTTGTGCCTCTGCTAGGGATAAAGGCAATTTTTATTGCCTACAAAACCCCTTCCAAAGTTTTCAGACCCGAATCAGGTCGCATGAGGTCTGGAACACTTTGGATCTTAAGACCTGCAGCACTTTGGTAGGTTGCTGGCCGACCGACATCATTTGCGGGAATAACGGAGTTGACTATAAGAGGTGACTGTTAACTTGACAGATTGGGGTCCTGCCATCCTATTGAAGAGGATTGGCGGGGGATTGTGGCTTTGGTCCTAACTATCTGAAAGTTTGACCATGTGGGAGTTTGAGATGATCCTAACTGTTTAAAGGTTTGTTCGCTCAATTTGGTGGACCTCTCGTCCGTGAAATGAATCGAGAGGGGATTATGGTTTTGGTCCTAACTGTAGGAAGGTTTGACCAAAATGAGAAGTGTAGAGAGTAGTTTAACCTCGTATACCAGTGGGAGGATAAGGGGATAGGAACAGTTTAGCCTCGTGTACCAGTTGGAGGAAAGGAGCAGTTTAACCTCGTGCATCGGTTGGAGGAAAGGAGCAGTTTAACCTCGTGTGCTGGTTGGAGGAAAGGAGCAGTTTAACCTCGTGCGCCGGTTGGAGGATAGGAGTAGTTTAACCTCGTGCATCGGTTGGAGGATAGGAGCAGTTTAACCTCGTGCACCGGTTGGAGGGTATGAGCAGTTTAACCTCGTGCACCGGTTGGAGGATAGGAGCAGTTTAACCTCGTGCACTAGTTAGAGGATGGCGGGTTATCCTTAGGAGTTTTCTCCATGAACTTCCTTTCAAAGTAGGGAACAGTTTATACTCGTATACCCGTTGGAGTCTCTAGGAGAAGCTTGTCTTCTCTTGGGGCAAAGATGAACCCTGATTTGTCTTTTCTTGGGGAAAAGATGAACCCTGATTTGTCTTTTCTTGGGGAAAAGATGAACCCTGATTTGTCTTCTCTTGGGGCGAAGACGAACCTGAAATAGCAGCACATCACATGGTAGGCCACTATTTGGATAAAGGTACATCGCTTGGTAGGCCATTATCAACCAACAACGCCATTTAGAAGAAGGACAGTGCTGGGGGAATCAAATCGTTCAGGGACGTATGAGTGTGACGATTGATTGCTATAGGAGCCATCGCATGGTAGGCTGCTACCCATCGATTGTTCTAAGGATATTAGAATGCTCAGAATGGATCAGGTCATTCAGGGACGTATTAGTGTGATGACTGATCGGACAACGTCATTTGTGGGAATGACGGTGTCAGCTATCAGAGGTAATCGTTAACGTGATAGGAATTGTCACGATCAGAGCGACTTTGAGGACCTACCATCCTATTGAAGAGGATTGGTAAGTTGATTTTGTCAGAGGTATAGTGTTAACTTAACGAGGATTGTCACGATCGGAGCGACTTTGAGGACCTACCATCCTATTGAAGAGGATTGGTAAGTTGATTTTGTCAGAGGTGTAGTGTTAACTTGACAGTAAGAGTGGTCCCATCGTCCTATTAGAGAGGATCGACTGGGGAGAAATTTGGGGGAGACTATCAGAGGTAACAGTTAAATTGATAGTTTTAAAGGATCCATCGCCCAGTTGAATGAGACTGATGGAGAAATAACTATCAGAGGCGGCAATTAACTTGATAGTTAGCTTTGGTCCTAACTGTAGGAAGGTTTGACCAGGTGGGAGATGTGGGATGACTCTAACTGTTCAGAGTTTTAGTCGTCCATTTTGAAAGTGGACCTCTCGCTCTCAGAAGGAATCGAGAGGGGATTTTGGCTCTGGTCCTAACTGTAGGAAGGTTTGACCGAGTGGGATATATAAAGATCATCTTAACCTCATGCTCTAGTGGGAGGGTTTTAATCATTTTGGACATGATCAAACAGCCACAGCGGGAGGTTGACAAGCCGTTCATTGACTCAAGAATGAATATAACGACGTTGATTGGAATAGTGACACATCGCATGGTAGGTCACCATTTCTGATCGGGGTGTTCATCGCATGGTAAAACAAAATTTGACTATCAGAGGTGATGATAGTTCATGTGGGCCCATTGTCCTGAAGAAGAGAATCAACAGGGGTATTTAGAGGAGATTTGGGGGGTAGTATATGGTTTCGCAAAGAAACCGAGACCACCCCCACTCCGGCAAGAATCTAGGTTGAAGGGAAAAAAATGCCTTAGTTGACCTCGCGAGAGTTGAAGGATGAAATCCTCTACTGACACATTGTCCACTCGAGTAGAGAGTCTCTACTACGAATGGGTAAGAAGTTGCTGCGGGTGCAGGTCTTCTAGCGATTGACGCATTTAAGCGTCACAGATCACCTTCGGCTAGCAGTAGCCCAGTCTTCGCAGTCGGTCCCACAGTTTGGGTCCGAGTCGGCAAACTCAATAGACGCCATTGTAGACTTCTGGTGCTTCGAAGCATTGTCCCTCTGTTGAGAATAGGGTTTGGATGAGGAGGTGGCTTCCGCTACCAAGATGTCTTGGTCATCACCTCCTTGAAATTCATATGGCTCTTCGGTATCCATACGCTTGAGCATGCTCTCGACTTGTTCTCCTTAGCGGATTAAGTCTTTCCATGAGCGAGCTACGACAGCGCCCATGTTGGACAGAATGTTGACGGAGAGATTGTTCCGGCACATCTCAATGAGGGTGGCCTCGGAAACATGATCACATGTATGCAGCGATCGGTTCCTGAACCTCTTGACAAAGTTGTTTACAGACTCTGTCTTTCCCTGCTTTGCAGCTAGCAGGGTGGTCACAGATACTTCTTCGTCGTCGTCGAAGAATCTGACCATGAAGATCCTTTCCATATCCTTCCAGCAGGTGATGGATTCAGGCTCTAATCTGCGAAACCATTCAAAAGAGACCCCCTTGAGGGTGCCAATGAACAGTCGAGTCATAATGGGGTCATTCCCCACTATGTGTCCAGTTTGCGCCTGGAAGTAGTAGATGTGCTGGGTAGGAGAACCCTTGCCATCAAACTGCAGGAGGTCCAGTGGTTGAAACTTCGCCGGGTAGGAGACTGTATCCCATTCGATCGGATACGGTCTGACAACCCCCAGCTTGTTCATGTGCTTCTGGAGCTTCAAGGCATCGAGTTGACTTTGGAACTCGTCGAATCTTTTCTCTCTTGGATTATGACCCGAAGATGACGCTCCTCTAGATGACTCAGATGAGGAGTGAGAAGGAGTGGGCACCCGCTCTCTGTGCTTCGAGGATTTACCACTGATGCGATTGTTCCCATGCTCCAAGTGGGTAGTTAGCAGTGAGCTGGCGAGTCTGCAGGCAGGCTTGGGACTGCAGGTAGACTTGGGTCTGCAGGCGAGCTGGGTCTGCAGGCGAGCTTGGGACTACAGGCAGACTTGGGTCTGTAGACGAGCTTAGGATTGCAGGCAGACTTGGGTCTACAGGTGAGCTTGCAGGCGAGCTGGGTTTGCAGGTGAGCTTAGGACTGCAGGCAGACTTGGGTCTGCAGGTGAGCTTGCTCGTGCAGGCGAACTTGACAAGCTGTGGTATGCATGCGAGCCTATATAGACGAACCTCGTTCGGGCGAGCTTCAATGCCATCAAGCGAGCTTGTGCTACAGGCGAGCTTGTGTGCAGGCGAGCTTCAAGCTGTTAGGCGAGCTCTAGCCTTTAGGCGAGCTTCTGAACATGGATCGAAGAATAGGCCGTAACTTTCAAACCGTAAGTCGAAATTGGATGAATTATATATGAAAATCACCTATCTCGACGAGACGGAGCCATCCGAACCGAGCCGAAGGCTTTGGTTCACTTCCTCCGTTTCGCCGAATTCCTTACGGTTTGGGAGATATATGCGTTTGTGCCTCTGCTAGGGATAAAGGCAATTTTTATTGCCTACAGAGCCAACAGCTCCATGACCAGAATTGAGATCCAAAGTATTCCGAAAATTCGTCCCAGTCAACCGCAAACTTTCAAAAACTTTGGAGGGGGTTCTGTAGGCTGTCTAAAAATCATAATAGATAGCCGATCTCCATCAAACACCGATGATGGAAGTTACAATCTGACGACTTCCAGAAGTTTACAATTAAAAAACTTTTACGTAGATTGATGAAGGTTACAATCTGACAACCTTCGCAACAACTGATGAAAGCTCTAATCAATAACCTTCACAATCAACATCGGGAGTTACAATCTGACGACTCTCATATTCTCAAGGAGCTAAGACGAAGATTACAAGATAATGATCTTTGCAACGTTATGACAAAAGAGATTACTTGTTGATAATCTCTTCGAAGCAAGATGCGGAACTCATCACCGCGCTCTAAGACCAAAACGCAGAGGTCATCCCTACGCATCAACACAA
>BQKN01000068.1:145497-160323 GCA_022839385.1 Asparagus kiusianus | reverse complement strand
ATATGCTTGGTACCAAGCACAAATTTTGTGTTTGGTTGTGATGTGTCTTAGTCACAAAACAAGCACGTTCTGGGTGCTTACATATGCCAAAAGTTAGAAAATAAAAGAAAAACACAACTTGCCAATAATATCTACTTACAAAAACTATAACATAAAATTCTTCTTATGGTTGCTCCATAATCTCATAATACATACATTTTTCTTGATATAAATAACAGGTATATATTCTCATAATCCATTAGGACAATTGTCATGTTTCAAACAACACCAGACACTGACAAGTACTCCATCTTGATCTTCTGCAACTTTGGGACAACATCTTTCATAGCAAGCCTTTCGTTAGGAGACTCACTTGAACAGATAATCCCCAACTCCATGACAGAAGATAGGCATGTATGCATTGAAATTAAGTCATTCCCTGGCCTTTCATTTCCATCATCATCTTTCAAGAGATTGAAGTCCACAATATCAAAAAGTCTGGTTGGATTTGCTTCCTTTACCAATTGCCGCAAGCTTGATTCTCCAGTGAGCATAGGATCTGTAGGCTTCTTCCTCGTAAAGATTTCTAACAATAATATCCCAAAGCTATAGACATCACCCTTTGGAGAGACTCTTCCAGTTGATGCATACTCTGTCCCACAAATAGTTAATATAAATCCTATGTAATTTGATTAAATTTAAGGTGAAAGCTTGTAATGTCAATTACCTGGAGCAATATAGCCAATGGTCCCTGCCGTACTTGCTGAGGTTACACTCCGATTGTCTCCACTCAATAGTTTTGCAATGCCAAAGTCGCTGACATGTGCAACCATTTCTTCATCAAGAAGAATGTTGCTCGGTTTTAGATCACAATGTAGTATAACCTCAGAATGGTGGTGATGAAGATACTCAATAGCTAAAGCTACATTGATTATGATGTCAATCCTTTGATGTAAGCTCAAGCAGTAATTATGGGAGTATAGCCATCTTTCCAGACTTCCATTGGGCATGAATTTGAGTACAAGTGCCTTGAAATCCATGTTAGCGCAAGTGCTGATGATTCCAACAAGATTTCTGTGTCGGACCATTCTCAAAGCACGGCATTCAGCATCAAAACTCCTTGAGGCTCCTTCGATTTCCAAATTCAAGACCTTTATGGCAACAAGAAGGCCGTCATCTAAAAGCCCTCTATACACTGAACCAAACGTCCCCCTTCCTAGCAAGTTTATTTCGCTAAAGTTGTTAGTGGCACGAACGAGCTCGTAGTATGAGATCAATCTATGGTTAGTAGGAGAGAGTATGCTAGTAGAGGTTGGATTCTTCGCTCTCCTTCTATGTGATCTTAATACGATGCAAAATCCAAGGAGAAGGATCCCAATAGAAGCAATGATAGGAAGGATATACCTTAGCAAATGCTTCCCTGAATTAGAATTTGTAGAATCAATTGGATTACAGTATGAAAAGCCTAAACTGGGCGCTCCACATAATGCTGCATTTCCTTTCAAATACACGACACTCACATTTAAAAAGGCACCGCCATTTGGAACCTTTCCTTCCAACTTGTTGAAAGATAAGTTCAGGACGCTGAGATGTTTGAGATTGACTAAGGACTCAGGTATAACACCTGAGAGCTTATTCCAAGAAAGGTTCAATACATCAAGGTTAATGAGATTACCAAATGATTCAGGAATGTGCCCGTCGAATGAGTTATTGGATAGATCCAAATAATTGATTTCAGGATACTTTGGAGGACTTGGAAGTTTACCTGATAGCTGATTTACTGATACGTCAAATGCATATAAGTCCCTGATGTTCCACAATGCTGAAGAAAGCAATCCGGTGAGAAGGTTCTGCGACAGATCTAATGCGTCTATATGAGGCAAACTCCAAATACTTTCAGGAATTGCTGAAGATAATTCGTTAGTATTAAGATACAATTCGTTGAGTGCAGTGATATTTCCAATAGAGTCAGGTATGGATCCAGAAATACTGTTGTTGTCGAGGTACAGTTGGTTCAAGTTTCTTAATCGTCCGAGCTCAATTGGGATGGAACCATATATCCTGTTGCTCGTTAAAGCTAATTGCTGCAGCCCTTCTAGGGTTGTGATTTCGAATGGTATCGTTCCGAATAGCTCATTCTCTTCCAAGACTAGATGGGTTAATCCAGACAGGTTACCCAGCTCAACAGGAATTTTCCCCTTAATGTGATTTTCGTGAATATTAAAGAATCTTAGGGTTCTTGAGAGATTACCCACAGTATGTGGAAGAATGCCATCCAGCTCATTTCCATTAACCTGGACTGAATCTAAAGTTTTACAGTTTGACAGTGATGCAAGGAAGTCCAATCCTCCAGTTAGCCTGTTGAATCCTAGAGACAAGGATGAAAGTTCAAGCATGTTCCCAAATTGCAAACGCACTGGTCCATCAAGGTTATTGTTTTGCAGATCAATGATTCGGAGCGAAGACATGTTAGAAAGGGAAACAGGTATAGGACCAGTTAAACCATCACAGGAAGAAATCTGCAACCCCTCAAGGTTTGTAAGACGACCCAACTCTTCAGGAATATTCCCATGGAAGCCGCAGTTGCCAAGGCTTAGTTTAAACAGATTAGTAAGGTTACCCAAAGAGGACGGTATGGTACCCGTTAGGTTGTTGTCTCCAAGAAACAATGTATTAAGTTGCTTCATATTTCCAATCTCGGACGGTATGCTTCCGGTTAGCTGGTTATAAGCCAAGCTCAGAAATTGAAGAGTACGACTACTGCAGAGGCTTTGTGGCATGCTCCCAGTGAGTTGATTACTATTTATAGCCATAACATTAGGGAAAAGTGGATGAAAGCTGCTGTTATCGGAGGGCAAGGTCCCTGAAATACCGTTGAACCCGAGATCCAACTCAGTGAGAGATGACATGTTGAAAAAGGCAGGAGGTATCGGACCTGAAAGCTGATTATGCTCAAGTATGAGTACGTTCAGTCGAGGCAGCTGAGCCAAAGCTTCAGGGATGGGTCCAACTAAGCCGTCATTGGAAAGCGAGAGCAGAGACAGAAATGAAAGGTTGGCGATGAGAGGGGGGATGGTGCCGTAGAGCAGCATGTCGCTAATGTTGAGAGCAGTGACTCTTTGCCTTCGATGGCTGCAGGAGACACCCATCCAGGTGCAAAAGGAGGCATCAGTGGTCCAGTTGGTGGATAGAATGCTGCCCGGATCATGTTCGATGACCTGGGCTTTGATAGCTAGGAGTGCCGAGAGGTCGGTGATGTTGTTATGTTTTACCGCCGATGACGAGGCAAACAATAATAGCATCAGATGCATAGCTACAAAGAGGGAATGGTAGATTTCCATTTATATCAATAAAGGAGAACGTAAAGGATGAAAGAAATTGATACTTCACAAAGGAAAATGCTCGAACATAAATAGGAAAGTAGATTTGCTTACAGTGAAATATGTTGACTAATATCAAGTGAAAGAGTGGGTCAAGTCAAAAATTAGTCTTACCACGCACTCACTTAGCCATTACCAACCTTTACTAGGACCCTACAGAGCCCTACCCCATCCCTTGCGTTCAGAAATTTAGTCTTCAATCCAATACCACATGTATACTTGCCCTTCAATCCTATCTTCACATACTTTTCCTTCATTGCGCTCTACAGAGTCCTACCCCATCCCTTGCGTTTAGAAATTTAGCCTTCAATCCTATACCACATACTTGCCTTTCAATCCTATCTTCACATACTTTTCATTCATTGAACTCTACAGAGTCCTACCCCATCCCTTACGTTTAGAAATTTAGTCTTCAATCCTATACCACATACTTGCCCTTCAATCCTCTATCTTCACATACTTTTCCTTCATTGCTCTATCAACACTTACTTGGATGTCTGTCCAGTTCGTTATCGAGTTTTTTCAGATACTGGTCCCTTAAATCCTTCTTATTTTTAAATAGTCTCTCAAAAACTTGGTCCCATTCCATTTCTTTCCTATGCTTTTGCAAAAAGAACAGAGGTAGACATTGTTGTCACCACCAACGATTAATGACCAAGATTTATTGCTTCTAAAGATTCCTGAAGACGAGTATCAAATTGTAGACCTTGTTGAGCAGCTCACCTACCCCAGCTACCTGCCTTTTTACTGTAGCTGCAGTAACTAACAACCCCCAATAGTGAATAATGTTGGGGATTTGAAACAATCAAATCGAACCCTTGCCCTTCTGAACCTTGTGTTGAAAGTAGGAAAGTAGGAAAATTCACCTCAAATAAAGATAAAAAAACTTGCAGAAATAATAAAGGAGACGAACCCACAGATTTAACGAGGTTCGGCAACGTGTCTACTGTTGCGCGCCGTGCGGAAGCGTGCTCGACAACCAAACGAGTCCGTGAGCGATGAGAGAAGAAAACCAAACCAAATTACGAGTGCAATTTACCAAAATACGACACAAATCAAACCAAACACAAGGATTTACGTGGTTCGGCAATTGCCTACGTCCAAGGGGAGAGGATGGGGAGATTTAACTATATGGAGGAGAAATACAACGGGTTACAACTCACAAAATCACTCAAATATAACCCTAACCAAAGCTCTCAACTCCCTCACAATATCTCCCTCTCAAAGTGCTCAAAACAATGCTAATTCTCTCCTTTTCTCTCATTCAGAAACCTAAAAAATGTGGTCCTATTTATAATAAAACACAATCCCAAACAAAGGAGGATTCCCAAACAAAGGAGGATTCTAAAAACGAGTCCGCCACACCCTGCACCATGGGTGTGGCAGAGGGTGTGGTGCAGGATAGATTCTGCCACACCCTGCACCATTGGTGTGGCAGAGGGTGTGGTGCAGGACAGATTCTGTCACACCCATGACAGACACCACACCAGGGTGTGGTGGAGTCTGTTTTGGGTTATTCTTCACGTTTTTCACAATTCCTTCGCCGTTTTCATAATTCTCCACCTCGGTGAAGTGTTCCCAACACAGAGCCGACACCAACATGAGCACCAATGTGTCGTCTCTCTAAATCGGCTGCACCAATATGGTTGCCTACGTACCCCCTCTCCCAAGGGATCAAGCCGTCCGTAGTTCATCCAAATGGCTGTCAACGGCCTCAACAATCACGAATGTGCAACAAGTTTCGACAATGATCAAACTTGTTGCTCGGAACCACCTTAGTGAGCATATCCACCGGATTATCCTTTGTGTGGACTTTCACAATCTCCACATCGCCATCTTCAAGAACATCCCGAACGAAGTGGTAACGAACGTCAATGTGCTTCGTCCTCGCATGAAAAACATGATTCTTCGCCAAATAGATAGCACTCATGCTATCACAATGAATGGTGACAGACCGTTGCGATATACCAAGTTCTTCCAAAAGTCCTCGAAGCCAAATAGCCTCCTTCACAGCCTCCGTAACCGCCATATACTCTGCCTCCGTCGTAGACAAAGCCACCGTAGACTGTAAGGTGCATCTCCAACACACCGGCGCACGGGTCAAAGTAAACACATATCCCGTAGTAGACCGACGCTTATCCAAATCCCCGGCATAATCCGAATCAACATATCCAATGCACAACTGCCCACCTGTAGTGTCCCAGTCATAAACCAAACCAACATTGAGCGTACCTCGAATGTACCTCAAAATCCATCTCACGGCGTCCCAATGACCCACTCCTGGATCGTGCATGTATCTCGACACCATGCTCACCGCCTGTGACAAATCCGGTCTCGTACATACCATCGCGTACATCAAGCTCCTAACTGCGCTCGCATATGGAGTCTTCATCATCAATTCACGGTCTTCAACTGACTTCAGTGAAAGGCCAGCTGAAAGCTTCAAATAGGCTCCCAAAGGTACACCAACTGGCTTCGTATCCATGCTAACATAGAATCGCTGTAGAACCTTCTTCAAATAAGCCACATGTGTCAAACAAATCTTTCCCTTCTTCTTGTCTCTGCCGATCTTCATCCCTAAAATGCACTTCGCCTCGCCCAAGTCCTTCATCTCAAACTCATTTGAAAGCTGAACTTTCAACTCATCTATAGCTGACCTGGAACTAGAGGCAACCAACATGTCATCGACATAAAGCAACAAATAAATGTACGCACTGTTGGCCTTCTTGTTTTGATGATGTTTAACAAACAATTTGCTTCTAATGTTGTTTGTCTAGTGTTTGTGTTTTCGTATTTATTCTAGGCAAACAACGTTGTTGGAGGTTGGATGGATTGAGCCTACATGATCACATCAAATAGAGGTTGGCGGAATGTCGGTGAAGCTATACAATTCAAGTTAAAGATCAAGTTCAAGCTTCATCCGCACGTGTACCAAGTTGAGCTACAATGAAGATCAAGATTGCTTGGGTAATGTAGTTTAGATTTTATATTATGTGTGTTAAGTACTCTAAGCTCAATTATCTATACACACACATTTTATTAGTTTCCTTGTATATATATATAGTCACATATATATACAACACAAGTTTTGGTTTTTTATGTTTATAAATATGAAATTACATGTTTCATATTTATTATTGTGATTTGGTTTATCTCTTAGATATGAAACAAATATATTTTCATACTCCTATGTTTCATTTTCTAATGTATTTGTGAAAATATCATATTCTTAGTTTATAGACTTCAATATCAGTTTATACATATTTTATTAAGTCTATAAAATCATTTTACAAAAGTTTCAAAACATGGTTTATGTCAAATGTCAAAAACATGTATGTTTAGTTTTCGTGTTTTGGACTATTTTGCAAAATGATGATATTTTTCATTTGGGAAGTCCTTTTTCGAAACCAGTCATTGTAGCATGTTTATTATCATGTCTACAATCATTCTCCAAAGTTTTACATTTTTTGGAATTTGTTTGATATTTTTAAACAGCGTTTTAAAATCAGCAAAACAGTTTTCAGATTCTCATATGTCAGTTTTCGGTCGACCGCACCGGTCGACCGAACCTGAGCTCATATGCTCACTGGGCGACAAAGAGTCTGTCGGTCGACCGGTACGGTCGACCGATGAAAATTTCTGGTCGACCGATGAAATTTCCGGTCGACCGACGATGTCTTTTTCAGCTTCCAACGGCTAGTTTTATTACCGTTACTGGGGCTATTTTTGTCCTTTGGCTTGGGGTTTTTTGGCTGAGCTTTGAGTGGGTATATATACCCCATTGCTGATGTCTTTTCAAGTTAGTTAAGAAGTTTTTAAAGAAGTTTTTAAACAATGGTTTAAACTTGTTTAGTGTTTGTTTAAGTTTGGTTTAAGAAGCTTTTAAGCATTTGAGTGTTTTCGATTTTGTGAATCAATTCCACATGAGCTTGAGGAGATCATCTATTGAAGTTTGAGCTTCCAACTATTCTCTCTTCATCTCTTGTCATCTATAGAGAAGTTTCCTTAAACTCAATTCTAGCATTTTATAAGTTTTGTTATTAATTTCATAAGCTAGATTTAATATTGAGTTTATATTGTTCTATCTCTTTGTTCACACACAACCTATTGAGCTTATAGTATTTACATTCATAGTATAATTGGGTTGTGGGATTGGTGACTTAGAGTTGTGCTTAATTGAGTTCTCACCTTGTTAGAGAGAACAATCATTTGTCATATTGTGCTTAATTGAGAGATTCACGTGTAATACACTTGTACACCGAGAGAAGTGTGTGGTGAGAGACGGGGTCGAATCCAAGAGGAGTGGCGTCGGTTGACGTGCCTAGGGAGAGGTTGTAACCGAGCACTTGAGGAGGAGGACACGGGCTAGGACCAACACTTAGTGTGTGAGGTGTGATTACATAGTGATTGTATTGTGAGGTGTAAACGTTGTTCGGGTGAACGTAGAAAACCCGGTTGTGATAGTGGAGATCTCCTCGAGGTGAGGAGCGGGGACGTAGGTCGTGGGGACCGAACCTCGTAAACATATCGTTTTGTTTGTGATTGCATTGGCGCACTTGTTTTTTCATGTTCATATCTTACATCGCCATTGTGTATTGCTTGTTGATCATTTTGCCCTATCATACTTGTAGTTAAATTGTTTACCCTTGTGTTAGTTTGCATATCCTTGCACATATCTCATTATATATTTCTTTGTTAGGATATATCATCTTGTGTTAGTTTTATATCCTTGAACATACATTGCCTATATCTCTTTGTTAGGATATATCACTTTGCGTATATTGCATATTCTTGCTCATAAGTAATTATATATCATCTTGCAAGAATATACTTGTTAATTAATTTTAATTGGCATTTAATCGGATTAGATTAGCATAAGACCCTAATCACCCCCCCTCTAGGGTCTAACACGCACCTCCTCTCAACTTGCAAAAATACACGCAAGGATCAAACTGGCTCCGAGTGTACGAATGACCAAGCATAAAACCATCGAATCGCCTATACCACTGTCGAGGAGATTGCTTCAAACCGTATAGCGATTTCTTTAACCTGCAAACCAACTTATCTTTCCCTGCAGCTCGGAATCCCAATGGCTGAGTCATATATATTTCTTCATCAAGATCACCATGAAGAAATGCCGTCTTCACATCCAACTGATCTAACTCTAATCCATATTATGCCACCAAAGCTAGCAGAATTCGAATCGAAGAATGCTTCACCACCGGAGAGAAAACCTCATTGTAATTAATACCTTCCTCCTATGCATAGCCCTTCGCAACCAACCTAGCCTTGAACCTCACTGGAGTGCCCTCAATGCCCTCCTTCTTCGTGTACACCCACTTACACCCAATCACCTTCCGCCCCTTTGGAAGCTCAACAAGCTTTCATGTATCGTTCTTATGAAGGGACTCCATCTCCTCCTGCATAGCCACCTGCCACGAATCAGCCTCCGAACTCTGCTCAGCCTCTCTGAATGTAGTAGGCACCATCTTATCGATACTCTCCACCGGAAGTGCATATGCAACTGTGTCAGCATACCGTGCTGGCACTCGTATGTCTCTCCTCTGTCTCCGAACCGCAATAGAATCATGAACCTGAGCCATCGGTCCCTGATCCTTCTCATGAGTACCCGTATCCTCCGCATCACCGTCATGCTCGCCTGGCGTCACCTCAGCTGGCACTCTAATGGATACTGCACCATCTGGACTCTGTGGAGCTGCATCAATCTCCACCACCTGCGATATCTCCTCTGTCGGGTCGCTCTCCACCTGATGAGAGCTGGGAAGTTTCAAGATAGAAGCCTCATCGAATGTGACGTCCCTACTCAGCACAATCTTCCTATCAACTGGATCCCAAAGCTTATATCCCTTGACACCACGCTTGAATCCTACAAATATGGCCTTACTAGCTCGAGGTTCCAACTTATCAGTTTTAACATGATAATATGCAGGGCAACCAAATACCTTAAGCTGGTCATAGTCATGTGCTGTCTCTCCCAACCACATCTCTATAGGGGTCTTCCCCTCAATCGCAGATGAAGGCAGCCTATTAATGAGGTGGCTCGCATAAGAAAGTGCCTCAGCCTAAAAGATCTTTTCTAAACCACTATGCGCCAATAAACATCGAATCTTCTCCAGCAAAGATCGATTTAACCTCTCCGCCACCCCATTCTGCTGCGGTGTATGACTAACTGTGAAGTGCCTCTCTATGCCCTCGTCTCGACATAGCTGCTGAAAGGGGTCTGAAGTATACTCGCCGCCGTTGTCGGATCGCAACGTCTTGATCTTTCTCCCAGTCTGCAGTTCTAATCTCTTCTTCCAATCCACAAATATATCTAGGACTTCACTCTTCTTCGTCATGGTGTATACCCAACAACACCTAGAATAGTCATCAACAAACGTGACGAACCAATGTCGACCACCAAGTGATGTTGTCTTGGTGGGACCCCAAACATCTGTATGCACATAGTCCAAGATGCCCCTCGTCCTATGAATGGAATGACCGTCCCGAACTTCACCTTCGTCTTCTTACCAAGAACACGGTGCTCACAGAATTTCACTTTACCACTCTTGGATCCCTTCAACAGCCCCTGCTTACACAAAGCCTGCAGTGACTTCTCTCCTGTGTGCCCTAACCTGTAATGCCAAAGCCTACTCATGTCCGCTTCTGAAGTAGCCGAAGCAACCTGGCCAATCTCGATGCTCCCCTTCAGATAGTATAAATTTCGACTGCGGACTCCCTTCATCACCACCAAAGATCCCTTAGTAACCTTCTCTACAGCGTTTTCAAAAGTCACCTTGAATCCCTTCGTCTCCAAAGCTCCAACTGAGATAAGATTCTTCTTCAGCTGAGGAACAAATCTCACCTCCTTCAACTCATGGACTACTCCATCGTGCATCCGAATCCTCACAGTACCTATCCCACAAATACCACAGGATTGATCATTTCCCATGACAACAACACCCACGTCGAGTCTCTCAAACGATGAAAACTAATCTCGCCTAGGAGTCACATGATAAGTAGCGCCAGAATCAAGCATCCAATCCGATGCATCCAAATGGTTCACCTCCGGAGTAATCAAAAGAGAAAAGCTCGAATCATCGGAATCATCGCCTTTCGCAACGTTCACCTCATTGGCCTTTGGGCTCTTTTTCTTGCCATTCTCTTTCTCCTTGAGCTTCGGGCAGTCTTTCTTCCAATGTCCATGCTCCTTGCAGAATGCACATTAGTTCTTTGCTAATTGGTGGCGGTTTCTAGACTTTGATCTTCCCTATTACCACCTTTCGGATATGGGCTTCTACCTCTCGTCGACAAGGCCTCGCCTGAAGTACTAGCGCCGGAAGTCTCATTGTCCTTCCTTCTCAAATCGTAATTGGTCAATGCGTTAGTCACTTCACTATAGCTGATAGAAGATCTCCCGTTCAACAAAGTGAGCACGAAGGTATCATACACCTCATCTGGTAAGGAGCCCAACAAAATAATCGCCTTGTACTCATCCGTTATCTTCTCATCAACATTCGCCAAGTCCGACAATAACTTCGTGTAGTTGTTCATATGAGCCGCTAGTGAGGTGCCTTGGGACATCTAGAATCTAAATAACCTACGCAGCAAATGCAACGTGTTCTCAACACTCTTCGTAAGATACTTATTATTGAGAATTTCTCACATCTTCATCGCAGACGTCACCCCAATCACATCATATTTCAGCTCCTGTTCCAAACAGGACCTGATCACCCCACAAGCGTTTCGATTCATCTTTTCTCATACCGCCTCTTCATATTTAGGTGGCCTCACATCGACCATGATGGTCTCCTCCAAATTTTGAGCATTGAGCGCATCCTGTACGTCGCTCATCCACAAACCAAAATTGATTTTGCCGTCATATTTCACTACACTAATCTTAGTGTTCTGAAAACCCACTTGAACTGTACCCGTCATCTTGCTGCTTTCACTAACTTCTTCATCCATAATCACAAACTCCAAATTGCAAAGAAAGATTCAAACTTTATAGAATTTAAAAGTTATCCAACTGAACATTAGATTGGATTCCAAATAGAACTCCTAACCACACGAGGAAAGCGAGATCTTCAACGGCAACTTCAAACCCTAACTCCACCAAAGCCTAAAACTCCAAGAACCAAGCTTCCAACTGAATCTTCCTCCACCTAATCCAAAACCCCTAGATCTAAAATCTGAGCTCTGATACCAATTGTTGCGCGCCGTGCGGAAGCGTGCTCGACAACCAAACGAGTCGGTGAGCGATGAGAGAAGAAAACCAAACCAAATTACGAGTGCAATTTACCAAAATACGACACAAATTAAACCAAACACAAGGATTTACGTGGTTCGGCAATTGCCTACGTCCACGGGGAGAGGATGGGGAGATTTAACTATATGGAGGAGAAATACAACGGGTTACAACTCACAAAATCACTCAAATATAACCCTAACCAAAGCTCTCAACTCCCTCACAATATCTCCCTCTCAAAGTGCTCAAAACAATGCTAATTCTCTCCTTTTCTCTCCTTCAGAAACCCTAAAAAACGTGGTCTTATTTATAATAAAACACAATCCCAAACAAAGGAGGATTCCCAAACAAAGGAGGATTCTAAAAACGAGTCTGCCACACCCTGCACCATGGGTGTGGCAGAGGGTGTGGTGCAGGATAGATTCTGCTACACCCTGCACCATTGGTGTGGTAGAGGGTGTGGTGCAGGATAGATTCTGTCACACCCATGGCAGACACTACACCAGGGTGTGGTGGAGTCTGTTTTGGGTTATTCTTCACATTTTTCATAATTCCTTCGCCGTTTTCACATCTACGTCCTCTGGAGCCACACCACACAATTCTTTTGATTAATTGAAAAAGAAATACAAGCTCTCAAACTAGGGTTTTATCTCTCCGAGATTCTCTCTTTTTCTGTTGTCAAAAACTCTCTTTTTTCGTGTGTATTCAAGCACCAAAAACGTTTAGGTATATATAGAGTCCTGAAAGAAACAAAATCCAAAACAGTTTAGGAAACTGCTTGACTGCGTCACGGTGGACCGTGGCAATTGACCGTGCAGGTATTGCGGTCAACCGCGACGGTCGACCGAACCACTTTCCCGAGAGCAGAAAACATTACAGTGTTGGCGCGGTCGACTGGCGCGGTCAATTGCCACGGTCCACCGAACTGATTCCTGAGACCAAAAATCCCTACAGGGTTGCCGTGGTCGACCGTCACGGTCGACCGCCTTTAGCTCCAGCCTCTTGTCAGCTTCTGTGCACATTCGCGGTCGACCGTCACGGTCTCCTCCTGTTTTTCTCGATTTTCTCCCTCGTTTTGATTCCCGCTTCAGTTTCAACTTTGGGTCTACACTTTAGACTAACAATCTCTCACTTGGAGATCAAAGTGCCATCAGCGAGTTCACCCAAGCTCTCCCTTCTTCGCAATTATCTTATCCTCCCTGAAAAAATCATTTCTTTAATCATCAATATCCCGACGATCTCGCCGATCTTCGTAGTGTGGCTCTGCCTTTGTCTTCTACTCGTGAAGGCCAACTGAAGTTGCGCACAACTCCAGTTTCTCAATGGTGACAGCCTTCGTCAACATGTTCGCCGGATTTTGACTCCCCAAAATCTTCATTAAGTGTAACTTTCCGTCTTCAACTAGCGAGCGTATAAAATAATAGTTGACGTCGATGTGCTTCGTTCTGACATGATATACTGGATTATTGGCAAGATGTATAACACTCTGACTATCACAATAAAGAACTCCTCTCTCTTGCTTCAGATCCAACTCTTCCAAGCACCCGTTCAACCAGATTATTTCCTTGCTTGCTTCGGTCACCGCGACATACTCAGCCTCGGTTGTAGATAAAGTCATAATCTTCTACAGACGTGAGACTCAGCTCACTGTTGTCGATGCTAAGGTATAAACATACCCCGGGTGCTTCACCTCGTATCCTGATCACCGGTGAAGTCCGCATCCACGTATCCTTGCACCACCAACTCCTTCCTCCTGAAACATAGGGTTTTGTTTGTTGTTCCCCTCAAGTACCGCAATATCCACTTCACGGCCACCCAATGTTGTTTCCCTAGATTGCTAGCAAACTTGCTCACAACTCCCACTGCATGGGCGATGTCCGGCCTCGTGCAAACCATCACGTACATGAGACTCCCAATGGCCGAAGAATATGGCACCCTGCTCATATGCTCTCTATCTGCATCTGTCTTAGGTGATTGATCCTCAGATAACTTGAACTGACTTCTAAGAGGCGTGCTAACAACTTTAGTATTCTGCATGATGAACCTATGAAGTACCTTCTCAATGTATTCAGTTTGGCTAAATCTCAACATCCATTCAGCTTCATCCCTACTGATTCGCATCCCTAGAATCTGTTTTGTTGCACCCAGATCCTTCATTGTAAACTCCTTTGTGTTGGCCTTCTTGTTTTGATGATGATTTACAAACAATTTACAACTAATGTTTTTTGTCTAGTGTTTGTGTTTTCGTATTTATTCTAGGCAAACAACGAGTTGGAGGATGGATGGAATCGAGCCTTAACGATCATATCAAATGGAGGTTAGCGGAATTGTGGAGTGAAGCAACGTCAATTCAAGTTAAAGATCCAATTACAAGCTTCTTCCGCAAAGTTTACCAAGTCATGCTCATTGAAGACCTTCATCAAGCTTGGGTATATTTAGTATATGTTTATATTATGTGTGTTTAATACTCTAAGCTCAATATCATATAAACACACAATATTGGATTTTCTTACAAAATGAGCTATTTTGAGAAAACTTTGTGATATTATTTTATTGACCATGTTTACTTTATATTCATGTGTTATTATGTTTATGAAGACATTTCATAAAGTTTCAATATGTGTTTAAACTCTTTTTGTCAAAAACATGTTCTTAACAAATTCATATTCATGCATGTTTTTACAAAATAATGAGTTTTCACAATTAATAAATGAAAATTGAGAAATTCTTTTTATAACATGTTTGTATTCATGTTTATAAACATTTCGTAAAGTTTCATCAAGTTTGGAATTGATTTGTTATGTTTAATGAAATTTACAAAATCATATTTTCATTCGTGCACGTTCGTGCATGTTTTTACAAAACCGATGAGTTTTCATAAATGGGAAGTGATATTCAAGAAATTCTTTCTTTGACATATTTATCTATATGTTTAGAAACTTCTCTCAAAATTTTACTATTTTTGGAGTTGATTTACTGTGCCTAATTGATTTTACAAAATCGTGTATCACAGCAGATTTTCAGAAACTGTATTTCTGTGTTCAAATATTTATTTCTCTCAACTGGAAAATGCTTTTTCAGAAATTCTTTCTTTAACATGTTTTTATACATGTCTAGAACCTTCCCACAAAATTTCATAATTTTTGGAGTTCATTTACTATTTTAAATTGATTTTACAAAACAGCTGCGCACTGCTACAGTAACTCCGGTCGACCGGAC
>BQKN01000068.1:111453-145487 GCA_022839385.1 Asparagus kiusianus | reverse complement strand
TAGCATAAGGCCCTAATCACCCCCTCCCCCCCCTCTAGGGTCTAACACTTTGCTAGCTGATTCTTCAAACTATTTATATCTTCTAAACATGGTCCTGCTACAAACATGTTATCAACATATAATAACAAGATAATAAAGCTGGACTCGAACCTTTTGAAATAACAATAATGATCAGAATTGTATCTTCTGTAGCCATTGTTTTGCATGAAGTTATCAAACTTCTTGTACCACTGTCTCGAAGCCTGTTTCAAACCATATAAGCTCTTCTTGAGCTTGCACACCATCTCTTCTTTTCCTTCTTCAATGAAGCCAACAGGCTGCTTCATATAGATTTTTTTATCCAAGTCACCATGAAGAAAAGAAGTCTTCATATCTAACTGCTCAAGAAAGAGGTTTTCTACAGCTACCAAACTCAACACCACTCTGATGGTTATGAGTTTCACAACAGGGAAAATATCTCTGTGTAGTCCACTCCTTTCCGCTGTTGAAACCCCTTCACTACTAATCTGATCTTGAATCTCTTGCTTCCATCACTCTCCTGCTTGACCCGGTAGACCCATTTGTTATGTAAGGCCTTCTGTGCAGGTAGCTGGGCTAACTCCCATGTCTCATTAGTGAGTCGAGAATCCATCTCCTACTGCATCGCATGCTCCCACTGCTGAGATTCACTCACTTGTATTGCCTCTTCATAGCATTCCGGCTCACCGCTATCTGTCAATAATAAGTAATCAAGAGATGAAAGATATATGCGATTTGGTTTGGGTACCCTAGATGACCTCCAAAGCTCCACGCCCTGGGTAGTTTCTTCTGCACTTGGAGCCTCATTCGTTCTTTGGTCAGTACAAACATCATCACCCCTATCTGGAAGTTCTTCTAAATTCATGTACTCGGGTCCACCTACATCCGAAGTGTTGCTCCCACTACTTTGGCTATCCTTGATATTTTCCCTGTTCTTGTACATCACCTCCTTATTGAATATCATGTCCCTGTTTCTGATGATCTTTCTATTCTTCTCATCCCAAAGACGATATCCGAACTCATCAATGTCGTATCTAATGAATGTGCACTTCTGTGACCTAGCTTCTAGTTTGTCCCTAACATGGTCACTGATATGAACATAAGCCACGCAACCAAATACCCACAAGTGTGAGAGATTTATCTTTTTTCCACTCCAAACCTCCTCTAGAATCCTAAAATCCAATGGAACTGATGTCCCGTGATTAATAAGGTAAGCTGCCGTATGCACCGCATCCGCCCAAAATATCTTAGGAAAACCTGCATGTAATCGCATGCTCCTGACACGCTCCGTCAAGGTTCTGTTCATCCTTTCTGCAATGTCGTTCTGCTGCGGTGTCCCTGGAGTAGTCCTCTCTAAACGAATACCATTTGTAGCACAGAACCTCTTGAACTCCTCCAGCTCATATTCTCCACCATTGTCTGATCTCAGACATTTCACTTTCAGATCTGTCTCGTTATCCATCATGGCCTTCCAATTCTTAAAGACTCTGAACACCTCTGACTTGTGCTTCATAAAGTAGACCCACACATTCCTCGAGTGATCGTCGATGAAGGTGACATAATATCTCGAACCGCCAAAAAAAGACACACTGGCTGGACCCCATACATCTATATAAATTAACTCTAGCTTCTGAGCCTTAGGTGGTCTTCCATCCTTCTGGAAACTAACCCTCTTTTGCTTCCCAAAAATACAATCTTTACAAATCCCGACTTCCACGGAGTCGATCTCGGTTAGCTTTCCCTGTGAATGTAAGATCTTTATCCCATTCTCGCTCATGTGCCCTAGTATGTTGTGCCACAAATCTATACTCTCTTTTCCAGCTGTAATTGCGAGGGTGTTACTCACATGTAAGGTGAGATAGAGAGTCCCTAGTTTGTTGTCTCGAGCAACAATCATCGTACTGTTGGAGATTCTCCACGAATCCCCTGTGAATGTCAAAACATAGCCTTCTGCTCCAAGCTGTCCCACCGAAACAATATTCCTCTTCACATTCGGAACGTGTCTCACGTTCTTTAAGGTCCACTTAGAGCCATTCGTCTGAATCTGTACTTCACCCTTTCCAACAATATTACAAGGCTCATTATTCCCCCAAATAAACTTTTCCAAAGTCCCCTGCTACATAATTCTAGAGAAGCTTCCTGTTAGTAGTGGCATGGAAAGAGACTCCTGAATCGATGACCTAAGAATCTGAGTCGCTATCCATAGCAAGGATCAAGGCATCCTATACGATACGAGCCTCATGCTCATCTGTATCCTTCTTTGGACTCTTGCAGACTGAAGACATATGGCCCTCATGACCGCAGTTCCAACACTTTCCTTTAATAGGCCTAACCTTCGAGTTCGACCTCTTCTTCATTGATTTCAACCAATTCCTAATATGGTTTCCTTTCTTCTGGCTTCTGCCTCTCTGCTCGAAACTTAGAGCTGAACCTGGACCTTCTGATTCAGATGATTTTCTTCTAACCTCTTCGGATAGAATCATGCTAACAACCTCACTCAGCTTTAACTTTTTTCCCCATCGAATTGCTTATTGCCGTTATACAACCTGTCCAACTATCCGACAACTGTGATAGAATCAATAGGGTTTGCACTTCGTCATTAGACGTGATGTCTACAGAGATAAGCTGATCAACAATAATGTTGAACTCGACACGTCTAGTTCAACACTTGAGAGGGTGTAGAGTGGGATTGCAAGAGTGTTGATTGTAGAGTTTTCGGTAAACTAGAAAACCGTATTGTGTGGTGTAAACGTTATTCGGGTGATCGTAGAAAACCCGGTTGTGATAGTGGAGATCTCCTCGAGGTGAGGAGTGGAGACGTAGGTCAAGTAGTTAGACCGAACTCCGTAATCATATCGTTTTGTTTGTGTTTGCATTGGCGTTCTTATTCTTGTATTCATATCTCATATTACCTTTGTGTATTGCACTTCATATTGCCCTATCACTTTTGTAGTTTGTTTATTTCACCCTTGTGTTAGTTTGTGTATCCTTGCATATACTTCATAGTATATCTCATTGCTAGGATATATTCATTTGTTCATTTTGCTTATCCTAGCTCATATATCTTGCTGTATTTCATACTTGCTAGGATAACTTGTTAATTAATTTTAATTGGCATATAATCGGATTAGATTAGCATAAGACCCTAATCACCCCCCTCTAGGGTCTAACAGTTGGTTATGAAGTTTACGAGTTGGTTGCCGAAGATACGAGTTGGTTGTGAAGGATATGCATCGGTTGTGAAGGCTACGAGTTGGGTGTGAATATTACGCGTTGGTTGAAGGTTACATGTTGGTTATCAATGATACGAGTTGGTTGTGAAGATTACCCGTTAGTTGTGAAGGCTACGAGTTGGTTGTGAATGTTAGTTAACAATAATCACAATCAACTCATTACCGAGGTTCACAACCAACTCGTAACATTCACAACTCGAAACCTTCACAATCGACGCATAACCTTCATAACCAACGCGTATCCTTCACAACTAACTCGTATCCTTGACAACCAATGTGTAACCTTCACACCCAACTCGTAACATTTTCATAACCAACTCGTAACCTTGACAACCAATATGTACCATTGACAACTATTTCGTAAACTTCACAACCAACTCATAACCTTCAAAACCAGCACGTAACCTTCATTCACCATCAACTCATAAGCTTAACAACAAACTTATTATAGTGAAATAACAACAATATATAAATTTACATGCTCTACTTTAATCTCAAGTCATCTATTTTTTAAAAATTATAATAATATGTAAACTTAAGGGGGTTGGCGCGCAACTCGTCATCACCATCTTCAAGATCGCAATTTTCTTCGCCACCGATGATGAACGTCAGGAAAGTTTTGTCGCGGATGTCGACGCCGTTGGAAAAATTTGGAGGAAACTAGAATTTTCACCCAAAAACTATTTCAAATAATTTTTAATAATAATATAATTTATTGCTAACAAACGTTAATGCAAAAATAATATTTTCATAATATAATAATATTTATTAATATCATAAATAATAATATATTATTAAAGTAACTATTAATAAACTCTAACATATTAAAAACTATAATATATTATATAATATTAAAATATTTATAATATATTAATAACATACTAGTAATAACATAATATTAACATTATTAATAATATTATATTATATGAATAATAGTATAATATCATATTATATTAATAATAGTATAATATTATATTAATAATAAAATAATATTATTATAAAAATATTAATATAATATGTAACAACGAAAAATTAATATACCAAAATAATTAAATATATAATTATTTAAAAATAATATGTAATAATTATAATATAATATAACTTATAATATAATATTATAATACGTTATACAATATTATATTACATTATCTTTAATATTTATAATGCTATAATATATTATATTTAATATTTATAATGCTATAATATATAAACTAAATATTATAACATTTTATTTATAATATATTATATTTTATTGTCAAACTAGTGTTGCCTAGAAATAATTAACATAGTGTTTTTTTAGAAAAACACTGCAAGGACAACACCAACAAAGCCTTTTTAGCTGTTGGTATTTGTGTTTTGAGGTTCCGAGGATTATGGCTTCGCCGTCGGGTTTTGGAGCGTTGAAAAAGCCCTCAAGACCCACTGCAGCTCCTCTCTTCCCCTGTATCCCAAATTCGACCTCAAAACCCTAGTTTCCGTCTCCTCATCACCTCGTCTTCAGGTGTTTCGCCTCCAACGACAGCACGGACGACGATGAAAGCACCGTGGCTTCCACTCCGCGCCACCGCCAACCCTAGATCTGCTTTCCCTCGCTTCCACCGCTTCCTGGTCCATCACCATCGCAGCGGATCGCCTCCACCGCCAAATCCTCGTCTGCCGCCTCGTCCTCGACGGTAAGTACTCTCTCCTCTCTCCTCAACACCCTAACCCTAATTTCACCATCTAACCTTAATTCCCCTCCCTTTATAGCTAATTTTCCGACTGCTTGCCTCCTCAGACATCCTCCTCCTCCAGCCGACACATTTAGGGTAACCCCTCAACTCTTTTGGATGTTGGGTAGAAATTACGGTTTAGTGCTGGTCATTTAATTGATCAAAAATTCTTAATGATTGTCGTTGGTATTGTCAATTATCAATTTAATTGATTATATGTCTGCAAGAATTGAAATAACAGATGCCATGGTCATATTTTTTTTTCTTGCGTACTCTATTAATTAAAAGTTTAATACTTAGATGTAAAACTGGAAGAAATTATCATTCAAATAGAAAATTCAATATTTTCAGTTTACTCTTTTCTGATCAAGATTAGTTCTACTGAATCTAATCAAATATGTTGTCACCGATATCCTCAGATTTAGATGTACGTACACCCTCAGGCAACTTTGGTAGAACCGATGCTTCTACAATATGTACACAACTATAGCGTTTACTTGTTGTGCGTAATCTAGTTTTAAAAAGTTATATACCAAGACAATGTGTAGCTTGAGGCTGGTTGTTTTGTATTAATGCTCTATGAGCAATGGGCACTTTTGTTTAGAATTTCATTGATGTTAAGGAGGAAGTTAGAAGAAGAAAGGGACAAGGGAAGATTTTTCTCTCTGTTGGAATTTTGAATGAGAGAGAGAGAGAGAGAGAGAGAGAGAGAGAGAGGGAGGGAGGGAGGGAGGGTAATTGGAAATATGCACAGTTATTAGAAAAATAGATTGTTTACCCTTAGAGATAGTTCGGCATATAATTTTTTTTCTGGTACTATGTTGGTATATTTTCTTTACTCCAGTGACAAATAAGCCTTACTTAAGGTCTATTTGTCGCCGGAGTAAAGAAAATATATCAGTAAGGCTTATTTGTCGTCGGAGTAAAGAAAATATACCAATATGGTACCAGATAAAAATTATATGTCAAACTAGCACTAAGGATAAACAAAATATACCAATTTGGTATTTTTGCCAAATATGTAATCTAAACAGCCCCTAAGTGGATGGAGATACTTCAGGTGTATGGTATTTATGAAAGTTGGTGGATTTTTTAAATAAATAGGATAACACTTTGGGTTCATAAGCAAAAAAAAACCCCAACTAATTAATCCATTTATTATAAAGCTAGTTGTCGCATCAAGTCAAAATATAACGTAAAACTCTAGGTAATCCTAACCTACCTATTGCATGCAAGCCCTGAGATAACAAACACGTTTTCCCTCAATTCCAGGTAGTCAGTAGGAAGACGAATTGGTTTCATCTATTTTATGGGTACATAGTTACTAGTTGGTTCTCCAGTTATAGTCTTTTATTATTTAGCAAACATTAGGATTATCTTGAATGCAAAATAAAATGAGTAAAATTTACGTATGATAAAGCAGCTGTATTTGGAATAAATCATTACCATTCTAAATATTAAAGAATATTTTTTACATTAAGCATAAGGTCACAGAATTTTTTTTATTTGAAAAGAATCAATTGGCCAATTTGGATTATCTTTAATCTGTAGGAGGCATTGCTTTACAAAGCCAGGTACAAGTAGCTTGAACATTTTTAGACACTTTCTCACAAGTGTGTGCGCCATGAAGAGACTTGAGTCGCCACTTGCTTTGATCTGAAATCCATGAACCCTAACATCTCCAAGTACATCCTTCCTTCTTGCATTTGGCTGATATTCTCCTACCCTCATTCTTTTTAACACAAAATCAAACCCTCTAATAATAGCAGCTTTCCTCAGAAGATTTCTAAACTCATTTGGATTATAAAATTGCATGCCAATGTACAGTTTTGGATCCTCCATATCTCTTTCTTCTCTAAATTGATGCCATTGATTTTCAAAAGTTCTTGAATCACCCTTGTCTAAAGAAAGAAGACTCAGAAGTTCCTCAATTGCCTCTATGTCAGAGTCACCATCTCTTGTAAGCTTTGAATCATGACCAATTAACTTTTGAAATTCTTCTTGATCCCCTTCATCTTCATTAACTTCATTGTATTTATTCTCTTGAATGTTGTTAATTGGAGCTTTAGACGTCACAGCAATTTTAAAATCCTCCATATCATTCTCTTTACAAGGAATCAAATGGCTAATATCATTCTTTCTAGAAGAAATCCAATCTTCATCACTGTCATTATCCTCATCACTGTCCCCAAATAAAATCCTATCATCATTTACTTTCTATTTTCCCTTATTTGCATTTCCCCATTCCTGTACACCCTTCACTGTGACTATATTATCTGCTTTGTTTACATCTACCCCTTGGGTAATGCAACCATTATCTACATCATCTTCAACATCCACAACATCAACGCTACTTACATTATTTGCATCTACATAGAAAAAAAGTAAATTTTTTTATAAAAACCCAAAAATTCCATAAAACTACATCAAACAAAATCAAGTAACTAGTGGGAAATCAGTAAATTCAATAGACCCATTATTTTTCACACATTCCGACAATAATATTTCATTTTGACATTATTTTGAAGAAAAAAATTCAACTTTACAACTTAATGGAATTCTACAAAATGCTCTAACTTAACACAATCCTTGAAAAAATACAGTGCAATTCTACTAAAATGTGATCAAAAGATTTGATTTTTCTTCCAATTTTTAAATTTTATTTCAATTCATAATTTAAAAAATCCCAAATTATTTCTAACACAACAATTTCTTCCCCAATTCTAACCAATGTCCTAAGTTCCAAGAGTAGCCATCCGCTACATTGTCAATAACTAAAACAATTACAACTAATTGATAAAATTCATTACCCAAGGTTTCGTTGGAGAGCAAAGGTTAGAGCTTATTAAGATCGCAGAAACCACGAGGTTGGAGGTAATGCACGGAACCATTAACGTTAAGAGGTGAGCAAGAGGTGAGCAACAGAGCCAACGATCTCAAGGGCGGAGAAGCCGATTGTGATGAGCAGTGAAATTGGGGAATGAACTGGGGGGTGTGGATTTTTCTTTTTAAGGAGTGGGTTCATTTAATTGGAGGGTATTTTTCGTCAAAATGAGTATTTTTAACCGTGTTAACATGATTCTAATGGTGGATAACTTAGGATATTAATGTACTACTTTTTGCAACTTCGAATTTTAAAATCTAATGCTACTTTCCTAATTCATGGAAAAGAAACATAGGGAATTGAAATGAAAAGATAAAATGTTATTTGGGCGTTTAGTAAGGAGAACTGAAGTAAATTTGTTTTATCTTATTTGGGAGTTCTAATAAAGAGGAGGGAAGTAAAATGAATATGTATAAAGTTACATAAATACCCTTACATATTGGATGCGAGTATATCTTAGTCATTGATTTTAATGTCATAGGGGTATAATTGTCTTATCACATTGTAAAATTTTACATAGATTTCCATTCCATCCTCTACCTCAAATTAGAGGGGAAGAAAATGAAAGGAAATTTAACATTCCATTACATCTTCTAACACATCAAAAAAGCTCCCAAACAAGGTGAAATTAGAATTTCACTTTAACTTCTCTCCATTAACCTCTATCCAAACAAGGTGTAAAGGTAAAACGCAATATGGTATTTAGTGCCATTTAGCCAAAAAATAGTTTAGGGGTAACTGGGGACTGAAACCAAATCGAAATAACTCAAGAAAATAACAACACATTAGCCTTATTTGGATGGAGGTTGATGGACTTATTTGGAAGCTTTTTTGAGCTTTTTTGAGGGGTTAAAAGAATGAAATGGAAGGTTAAATTTCCTTCCTCTTGTCTTATTCGATTCTCTCTCCTCAAAACCCAAGGTTTTAAATGTCGGCCGACATGTCCGACATGTCGGTCGACATATCGGTTTGAGGGCTTGAAGGACACGACATGGACGTTTTCAACTCGTATGTCGGTTTTTAGGGTCAAATCGGAAATATCAGGGTCATATCGGGCATATCGACCTTATTTTTTAGCTTTGAAAAATCGACCGATATGGTACATTTTTAAGATCTTTTTTTGTTATCGAGTTTGGGTTTAGTGATAAATACCCAAACATGTTTGACCTGTTCTCATGTTTAAGGGTTTCTTATGAACACGATAGAAAGAATTTATGAACCCAAATCTATATATTATTTATTTTTTTATATGTCTAGTCTATAGAATTTATAAAGTATGCTTATATTGAATTTATGAATACTTTGATTACATTTAGGACATGAAATTATATATATACACACTACCCGATATGGTAATCCGATATTTAGTCAATGTCTCCCGATATATCCCCGATTTCCGCTATCCGACATGGATTTCAGCCATCCGACATGAACCCGACATCCGACATTTAAAACCTTGTCAAAACCTAATCCTCCGTCAGCTCTTCATCCGAAACACCATCGCGTCACAGTCTACCTACGATGATCACATTCCGTCGGTAGTCCCGCCGGAGGAGATCTCTTCGGTCTCGGTTATTGGTTGTTGATTTTGGGGAAGTGAGGTGGTTAGCGTTTCAAGGTAACTTTGTCAATAATTTGTTTCTTCTATTGCTTAACTTTGGCTAAAAGTTTGAACCTTTGGCTTAAATATTGGTTTTTGTAGTGGAAATAAAAATTATTGAAAATGCTTTTGAGTGTGAGCTATTAATTTGAATTATTTGGTATCTGGTTGAGTTATTTTGATATTTAATAAGTGCTTGGGATCTATGACTTTTTTCATAATATTTTACTTTTTCAGCTTCAATTAAACTTGTAGTAACCCCAGACCGTACAATTAATCTCAATACCTGTGCAAACATGATTTTAATGGGGGTCCTGTGCAATATTTCCTCACAAAATCATGGCTAGCTGCCAAGCAGCAAGTTTTGGTGGTGTTTGGCCACTGGACGGTGGATCAGCACCGTCTTATGAAAAGAATATAACAGGAAAAATAATCACAACAAAAAACAAAGGAAAAAAATTCCCATCAAAATCTACCCTCCTCCGGAGATGCTTGCTGGAAAAGTGAAAGGAGTAAAGAGAAGGAAAAGTAGAGAAAAGCAATCTACCTTGAACCCAATTTTATCCTAAGGTATAATCCTCCTTCGTCCTTCTTGTCAAAATAGACCTTTAATTAAAACATAGATGATGGTGTTAAGGATTAACAAGTTTGATTTTGGTGTTAGAATAGAAATTTTGAAATAAAGATTGTTGGTTTTAGAAGAAGGGAAAAAAAAAAGAAAACCTAGAGCTGGTGAGGGCCTCGCCGCCCGCCATCTCTAGTTGTCGGCGGGTCCGTATCACCGTTAGGCCGCGTGTGGACAAGGAGAAGATCAAGCATAGCCTCTGAGATCCAAACACTAAAGAGAAGGGTGAAAACGGAAAAAAAGAGTAACAATCAGCATCTAAAGAAAGATGATAAAAGTAAAATTTTACCTTGCGCCCCTGACCTCAAAGCATACAATAAGTCCAAATTGGAACGAAAAGAAGCTTTGCTTTGAATAGGAAAACTTTAGTTAGCCCCCCTAAAGTTTGTGATTGGGCCCAAAAAGAATAGAGTTAGTCCTTGAATATGCATGAATAACTGCTTATAGACCCCTGCTACTTCCACAAATTGCAAATTGGCCCAACAAAGTACATGCTAGTTACAAATAGGCCTGAATAATTATTTGTAGTCCCCTGTTTTTTTATAATTTGTTACGTGGTCCATCAATTAGTAAAGAAATGTTATAAAAATTGTGATAAATTGCTAAAGATAGTCATAATCGTATGTATACCATTTTTATGGGCGTTTAACATCATTTGGTCCTATTTGGATTTAGATTATGAAGTGATTAGTATATATCCATATTAGTTTGGTATTACCCTCTAATTGTATACTATAGGTTTTGATGGATATCGAAAGGGATCATTTTGGGAAACTCAGACAGTGAGAGGTGAGTTCATTTCTCATTAGTATTCTTATAATATAAAATTGCATGAGTATTAGTATTACAATTGATTGATCTTGTGCTAAAAAAATAATTATTCTATTATTTTTCATGTATATAAAATGAAATGTGATTTTATCTATTCTATTGTGACTTAACCGATGATATAATTTTGATTCGTATGAGATATTAAAAGTAATTTTGATTTCATATAAAATATGACAAGTGATTTTGGTTCTCGTGCGATCTCAAATAATTGTGAATATTGCTATATTTGAAAGCTATTGAAGAAAAGAGTGTTTTGAATTTCAACGAGTTAACAGATTCAAGAATTTTGTCATAATTTGGCATTTGAAACAAATAAATGAAAGTGAATTCCGTAAAATGGTTTTAATTGAGATGATGAGTTTTACACTCGTCCATTTGATTGGAAAGTATTCCCCATTTTGACAAGTGATCTGTTTTTGGTTTGCCAAGTAATTCTCGATGTTTTCCAAACCCTCAGAAAGTCCACTATGGAGTGTTTTGTTTACACCTGTCATATGGTGAATGCACATTTATTTGACCCTTCTGGGTATTTCTGAATTTGTTTTGGCCCTTTTGGGCATTCTAATTTGGCCGGCGGCCTATGGTAGATGCATTCTATTCTAGAGATTATTTGTCCTGCGATATGTTTTACGTATTCCCATGCTAGTGGGCTATAATATTCGTAGCCTTAATGTGACCTATAAGGTGATTTTTGCAACTATATGAACAACTCATCAATATTTGAGATTTTGACATTTGAATTGAATTTGAGAAAACAATAATTTGTTTGCTTTACACTAATTTTCACATTCTGTTTTGCTAGTGTTTAACTTGATTGCAAAAGTTTGATTTAGGAATTCATAACAACGTATTCAGGTTGCATGTAAGAAAGAATTTTAAATTACTACATCCTTTCTTGAAAATACTGACAATGAGTTACTTTTATACAATATTTTGTCATCTAAGAACTATAGATGCATTCTTGAGGATTATTATTTTGTTAGGTATCTAGGAACCTTGGTGGGAGATTTTCTCACTGAACTTTAGCTCACTCCATCGTTTTCAAATTTTTTTCATATCCCATTTAGCTTGTTTACAAGCTGGCTTTTGGATGAGGGCTTTGCTAGGAGGCGATATATGAAAAGCCTCTCTTTTATCTTGAGCATAGCCAGACAACATATTTTGGGTTATTGTAAGCGACTTCATGGTGACCTAAGTACTAGTTATGAAAATGGTTTGTTTTGAACCTCCATCATCAATAGGTTTTATATTTTTTGTGAAAAGCTACGTAATATGAAATGCTAGGCTTAACACGTGCGTGAGAGTTGTCATATGCACAGGTCGTTGTTGTCATAGCCCCATGTCTATCCTCCAATGTTGTTTCGGGTTGTGACAAAATTACTTTTAGCACTAGCACTTTATGTTATATTGGTTTGGTTTTAGGCATTATCGAACAACTTTATGTAGTCCTTGTTCCATATATTAAATCAGCTTGTACATTATTTTCTTTTTTAGTTTCATGTTAGATGAATTTTTAGTTGTTGTTTCTTCTCACTTTTCCCTTTTCTTTTAAAAGTAAGGTTACCATTTCTAGCATTAAAAAGATTACAGTGGTCATTTCCTATTGTGGAATTTTTGTTGTCCATTGTACAAGTATTGGAGTTATTGCTTCATCTTCTTCTTTATTATTACGCTCGTCTATGTAAGAATTTTGTCTATCGATGAATTTTTCCCTATTTCACTTAGCCCCAATTGTCTGTTGATGAATTATTACTTAATCATGAATTATTAGTTCACTATCTATGTTTTTCTAATTGCATATTCAAGTACTTCAAAATTCAATGATGCTAAGAATCATGGAATTGCAACTTCAATTCATGCTATATGGTTACCTTAGCTGTAATTGGGATGCTTAATTCATTGAGTCTTATCGTTTTGATTTTGAGTAGATTTTTTCGGAATCCCATCTTTTACTACTTAATTCATGTATGAATGGGCCCTCTTTCAGAAACTTGTCGGACTTGCTTTCACATATTTTTATGAAAATGAAAATGGAAAACATTGATTTGTATTCACTCTTGTAACTGAATTGTATTCACTCCTGTAACTGGCAATTCATAGCAACTAATAAAATATGTTATTTATTTCAATTGTTGTCAATTGTCATTAGGAATCCATGATTTCCATACACCAAATGCCGTCATTTGCTTTGATGTGTTGGCGGAACATCAGCTGCAGTTGTACTTCCAGCTTTAATATTCACATAAAAGTAAGGATTTCCTACTACTAATTCCAGAAGTGGTCATGATATATCATGTACCGTTTTTGAAGCAACCAAAGGTCATGCTTGAATTTTCTCATAACATCCTAAATTTTAAGATTTTTTAAAAAAGGTTGAACCAAACAAAAGGGATAGAAATTTCAATCGTCAAGTTCAGCCATCTAAACTACAGTACTGAAAATCAATTCAACTCAGCAGCCTATCGGTTAGAAAATAACCAAATAAATTTATCTAGGATTGCATTTTCTTTTTTTTTAACTCCTTTAAAACATGGCTATGCAACCAACAAAAACAAAAACCTTACTGAAGTGATGTTTGAATAATTTACACGTGTAGAAATAGATTTCTCATTTCGAGGTGTCATGCATATTTTTGTTCTTTTCCTGTTTGCTTTTTTTTAAATGTTTTGTTGAATTTGATTCCAGTTGAAATTGGACTACGGGGTGATGTTTTCTCCATTCATGTTGATAAAAATAATTATCTTCTTATTTTCTCTCTTTCGCAAATTTAATAGTAGGCGTAATTTGCTTTTTTGCTTGGTTGGCAGCTTCTTTTGGGATATGTACCCGTTGATCGGACTTTGTGGAAGAGTTGAATAAGAAGTGATCCCTGTAAAAGGCATCCAAAGAAGATTTTCTTTTGAGCCCTGTAAGGCTTTTAAATTTAAATGAGTTAATCAAAGCAGCTGACTATCGATAAAAGTCACTACTCGTCAGTAAGGAATTTAGAAATCGTTGTGGCTGAGATCGCAGTTCAATCAAGGGGTTAAATCTAACTATAATGACTCCCAATTTTCATGTGTCCTCTATGTCCATTTACATGCATGTTTATTTTTTATGCGTAGAATGTTTCTGAAAGTTGCTGTTCTGAACGTTCTGGCTTCTAGTCAGTCAGAAATCATAAGGGTGTTGGATGCATCTGACGGCCTTAAAGATGAAGAGTTGGACAGTGAAGGCAAAGGCTTCCTCTCAAGATCATAGATCAGTCATGGTAAGCATCCTTTGAGATGTGGACAGACCAGCGAGCGGAATAAATTATTCCAGGTAATTTTGAGATTTTATATGGAATTATAATTCTTGTGCATTAATTAAAATGCTTCGTCAGTCTACATCAACCGCCAGAGCATTTGTGTGAGCTATACGGAAACTCTATGGACTAGTGTTATATCGAGTACCTTATTTCTGTTGTTTTGCAATGACTATACCTATAGCTGGCTTAGTTACTCATTATTTCTTTAGCTGAAAGTACAATAAAGGCGTTTACTTGTTTAGGAAGAAGATAACATCTAGAAGTTTTCATTTCCTATGTATATCTCCAGGATAGTACAAGATAGAACCCTAACTTCCACCCAACTAAGGAACCATTTCTCTCACTGGTTTTTGAACTGCCACTTTTAGTTTCTTGTACCGCATTTATAAAGAGCAAAGTTGAAAATTTGCATCTCTTTTGTCAAACTACTTCATCTTTCTCAACAAACTTTTATAGAATAATCCTTCTTGGCAAGTAACAACCATGTGATCATCAAACTACCTTTTTCAGCCACATGATCCAATGGATATATTGTGTATTTTCTCTCAGTTATTTCTTCATGCATCATAAACTAGGAATGTGCTGGGTTACGATTTTGATTTGAGTTGGTGGGGGCCATTCAGTGACTTCCATGTATGCTATTAACAGCGTGTCTAAATATTTGGTATATTTGAGAAGGATTCCAGCTCTTTGTAACTACTAGTAATACCTGTTTGGTGCTCAGACACATTAACCATCTTTAATGTTTTAGCACACTGAGATTATCGAGCAGGTTGATCATGAATGCAGTGCGACATGCATTTTTTTCTCAAGGGATTCACCCATTGCAAAGTCTAATCAGGTGGTCTTTCTTTTGGTATCGTATTGTCATCAGTTTAGACTATGGATGGTTTAATAGGATCACTCATGTGGTTTCCCTTATTCTTCTGGGGGCACTGAAGCACATACTTATCATATTTGTGAGTGAAGTTAAATCTGGGAATATAATATGTCAAGTAATGGATGAAGTTTTGGCGCCTGTACCAATGACTTAACTGCACCAATGTCTCTAGAAAGTTGTATCAGCTTCAAACGCCTAGCATAAAGTCTTAGACGATACCAGTTTCCTAATAACCGACTGTAGAGTATTGTCTCTCGAAATAATAGACCTTTCTTAGCAACAACCCTGTTAGTCGCCTGAGTACTGGGTATCAGTTTTTCTTTTTCCCAAGTTGATACTCATTTTTAGAGCTAGGTTGGGGTGGATTTAGTTTCATTGCTGAGAATCAAATTTGGTTAAATACTCTGTTGCATGAGTACAGGTATGGGTACTGGTGTTGGTACGGGTACATGTACGGGTACGAGATATGGTAAATTTGTAAAAGATAACGTGATGAGTACATCGCAATATAAATGTTATATACATATGTATTATATATTGGAATTAATAATTTATATGAGAACAAAGATGAGAATTAAAATTCCTATAACATTTCTATGTTTCTTTATTATGTGGATTATAAATTGGAAAATATAGCTTTTGAACTAGACATCCAAACAACCCTTCACAATCATAATTTGGAACCTAGTCTATGACTAACAAGTTTCAAGAAGTGGATGTGAAGTGGTCCAAAAAATGTATGACAAGTGTTTTAAATCAAAACATGTATTGTATAACCAAGTGTATGCCAAAAAAATGTATGCACATATGCAAGGAGAGGCAAGGAGAGTCCAAGGAGGTTGGATACGGGTACAATGTCAGGTTAGAAGTACCCAGGTAACATAGTAAATACTTATCATTGAAAACATTCATAGTGTAATGAAACTGTAATTTTAAAAATAAAAATAACTATTAGAACCCTAGATTTTTAGATCTAATTTTAGGGTTAAAAATCATGTTTTCATTAAGATAAATTATTAAAAATCCTATTCAGAGTATGCAGATTTTACCAAAATTTTACAAAGAGTAAATATAATATATCCTAACAAGTTGTAAGCATAAATATATAATAAAACAAGATATTATCAGCATGTCCTTCGTATAAATATATCAAAGTATGCAGGAAGATGACTAATTTCAGACTAGTTTTATATGTGGTTGCATATCTTTGTATTGGAAATGTTTTTTCGTTGTGGTTTTTTTAATGAAGACTGTGATATATGCCTGCCAGTTTACTTATCATGTCATTAATCATGTGTATATCATCTGAAGCGTTGATAATCATCATAAGAAAGAACAACCGCAAGAAAACAGGTTCTAGCCTATGTGCATGGTGTTATCAACATGTGTAAGCCTATTATGCATGTCTTAGACTTTGGTCGGAGACCAAGCAGAAGTCCATCATACCTCACTGTGGAAACACCTGGCTTCAATCAGGTCACTTACGTTAATCTATCATGGCACAAACACGCATTAGTTGATTGTATCAATGTCTCCACGAAATTATATCAACGCTTCAAGCACCTAACACAAGTCTTAGATGATACAAATGATACCAGATGCCTGGTAACTATCTATAGTGATATCGTCTCTGGAAATAATATACCTTTCTAAGGTTGTCAAATGGAAGTCTTAGACAATACCAGGGTCTTGTTAATCGTCTTAGGAGTATCAGTTTTTTTCGTAAGCTGATAACCATGCACAGAGCTAGATTAACCTGGATTTAGTTTCATTGTTAAAAACTGATTTTGACTAAACGGCTATTGTTTGAAAATTGTTTGTGGCTTAATGAAGAGATAGTTTTATAATAAAAACAACTAATAAATATAAACTAGATTCTTAGGTCTGGTCTAAGGATTAAAAATCATGTTTTATCAGTTTTATAATAAAAACAACTAATAAATATAAACTAGATTCTTAGGTCTGGTCTAAGGATTAAAAATCATGTTTTATGTGGATAAATCATTAAAAATAAAAACAACTATTAGAAACATAGAGCGTTAGGTCTAATTTGAGGATTAAAAATCATGTTCTTATTTTGAGAACTTGAGTGTTAGATCTAATTTAAGGATTAAAAATCATGCTCTTGTTTTAAACTCGTTATAAATCATATCTTGAATAATCCAGATTTTACCAATATCTTACCTAGAGGAAATATAATCTATCTTAACAAGCTGCAATCATAAAATTATAATAAATCAAGATTTTTAGAATGACCTCCATGTACATATCAAAGCATACACTAAGATTACTAATTTCAGATGCAGGAATATTGGAAACACAACAAATTAAGAATTGCATCAAACAATAAACGAGAATCAAATTCAATCAATCTTTGCCCTTGGAAAGAAATCAGTCTTGCATATATGAGTAACCAAGAACTTAATTGGTTATCTACACAAGTCAAATCCTCAATCCTTTTTCCTAGAATAAGGCTATTATCCCTATACAAAGATCTTTTCTTTGAGTCTCGACATCCATGTAATCTTGGGAGGTACTATGTTGGAGTAAGTGTAGGGAGCTGAATCGCATATTTGAAGAGGAATATTCGGCCATGGAATCTGACAAAGACTTGCATTTGCACGATTCTCAAGCCAATGACTCACCTCCCACAATGCAATTCGATTGTATCTCATCAATGGAGGTACATCTTTCTCAAATCTGACAAGTCCTAGCCAGCGATTTCTACAACAATTTACGTCCAAGAATTTGTATCGCTCCCAAGAATATGACCCCTTTTCTCTGTTGACTACAATAGCATAAAGAATGACTCGGGTTTCATAAGTAGAAGCAAACTCTTTGCTGTATGTAGCAACAAGTCCGATCTTGGTTTTGTCAACCTTTCCAAGTTGCATTACAGTAGGGGAATCGGGAATGTGTACTGGCAAGTCTTTAAGAACAATTTTTAAAGTCGAGTCATCCAGAGTGTTAAACCTTATAATTGCATCACCATCATAGGTGAGCCAAAAACCCATACCCACATCATTGGAAACACTTGTATCCTCTCTGATGTAGGTAGGTGATCTATGGAGCCCTTTCGTGTATTCCAACGGTCTGTTGACGATATATACCAGTCAAATGAATATATGCAGTCGCCCTCATGGATTGCAGAGATGATGTTGAACACAATGGGGGCTTTGCTTCCTCGTTTTGCAAAACAACACAACTTTCCATATTTTTCTTAATAATAATAAACTTCATGTCTATACAAGCTAAATTTGTTTCAAGGTAAGAATTGGAAAATTCAGTTTTTGCACATGATCAGCGACAACTAAAACAGATCAAGAAACACATGCATGGATGCATGCATCAGGTGTACATCATATCCTATTATCAGTCCTCCAAATCCTTTAAATTCACTACCATCCCATTCGGAATTCCTCTACTAGGTTAACTGTTACTTAACCACCCTCTTGATTAACATCCAAGAACCCATCATGCCTCCTCCAAGAATTTGATTCCTCACACCCTTTTTCTCAAGAACGTAAAGTATGACTATGCCTTCACCCACAAAAACAAGACCAATGTCGCTGTTGTTTAATGTTCCTAACTGCATTTAAGCTGGAGGAGGAAGATCTTTGGATAGATCGATTCGCTGACTTGAACTATTGGCAGTGCTGAATCTGATGATTTCATACACGATCAAAAGCTACTTATCAAGAACCTATACAAACCTGTCAAATTCATAAGAAATTTGAACATTTTGGGTCTTCTCAAACGTTAACATACATGAAGCCAGAAAACTCTTGAGTAAAATTTACATTGTATAGTGCAAACAACTGGACTCAGTCATTCATAAGAAAAACCACGAATCAAGAACTTGATCAATCATCTCAGACTCGCAACCAACCAAGAAACACTCTTATATATAATGTTAACTCTCACTTAACCACCCTCTACAAGAATTATTACATCAAGAAACGCACTATATATTATGTTTAGTGTCACTTAACCATCCTCTGCAAGAATTATTACAACCCAATTAGCCCCCTAAGAACTTGTATAAAACCAAACCAAAGCAAAGTAACAACCCCCTTCATTCCCATCCTCCTCCAAGGCTTGAAGAAACAAAGGAAAGCAGCAGCCCCAGGTTCTAAGAAACAGAAAAAGGAGATCAAAAAATTGAAATGGGTTCTTTCATATCTTTTCTTAGCGGAAAAACCTCTGAAGATCCTCCCTTATCGGAATCTTCTTCTACAGCTGGGGCCGCCGACATCTTCTACAAAGATTTGCAGAAAGGATTCACTTTCAAGACTTTCACTGCCAACCATCATCTCTCTGATCCTTGCTTCTTCTCCATTCCCTCACCTTTCACCATCTCCTCCAATGGCCTCCTCTATTACAGCTCCCTCTCCAACACCTACCATATCTTCAACCCCTTCATCCATAATAACTATCAGCTACAAACTCGTCCTCAGCCCACCAAGATCCCATAATTGGAACAATACACAGCTTCAAATTCCAAAGAACTCTCCTGCAGTTCTTTCTGTTGAAGCCACAGGAAGCAAAGCCCCCATTATGTTCAACATCATCTCTGCAATCCATGAGGACGATTGCAGATATTCATTTGACTAGTATATGTCGTCAGCAGACCGTGGGAATACACGAAAAGGCTCGATAGATATTTCACCTACCTACATCAGAGAGGATACATGTGTTTCTAATAATATGGGTATGGGTTTTTGGCTCACCTATGATAGTGATGCAATTATAGGGTTTAACACTCTGGATGGTTCAACTTTGAAAATCGTTCTTAAAGACTTGCCAGTACAAATTCCTGATTCCCCTACTGTAATGCAACTTGGAAATGTTGACAAAAGCAAGATCGGGCTTGTTACTGCATACAACAAAGAGTTCGCTTCTACTTATGAAACCCAAGTCATTCTTTATGCTATTAAAGTCAACAGAGAAAGGGGGTCATATTCTTGGGAGCGATACAAATTCTTGAACGCAAATTGCTATAGAAATCGCTGGCTAGGACTTGTCAGATTTGAGAATGATGTGCCTCAATTGATGAGATACAATTGAATTGCACTGTGGGAGGTGAGTCATTGGCTTGAGAATCATGCAAATGCAAGCCTTCGTCAGATTCCATGGCCAAATATTCCTCTTCAAATATGCGATTCAGCTCCCTACACTTACTCTAACATAGTACCATCAGGATTACATGGATGTCGAGGCTCAAAGAAAAGATCTTTGTATGAGGATGATAGTCTTATTCTAGGGAAATGATTGAGGATTTGAATTGTGTAGATAACCAATTAAGTTCTTGATTACTCATATATGCAAGACTGATTTCTTTCCAAGTACAAAGATTGATTGAATTTGATTCTCGTTAATTGTTTGATGCAATCATTAATCTGTTGTGTTTCTAATATTTCTGCATCTGAAATTAGTAATCTTAGTGTATGCTTTGATATGTACATGAAGATCATTATGATAATCTTGCTTTATTATAATTTTATGATTGCATCTTGTTAAGATAGATTATATTTCCTCTAGGTAAGATATTGGTAAAATCTGGATTATTCAAGATATGATTTATAACGAGTTTTCAAGACAAGAGCATGATTTTTAATCATCAAATTAGACCTAACACTCAAAGTTCTTAAAATTAGAACATGATTTTTAATCCTCAAATTAGACCTAACGTTCTACGTTTCTAATAGTTGTTTTAATTTTTAATGATTTATCTACATAAAAACATGATTTTTAATCCTTAGGACCAAACCTAAGAATCTAGTTTATTAGTTGTTTTTATTATAAAACTATCTCTTCATTAAGCCATAAATAATTTTTAAATGATAGGTGTTAAGTCAAAATCGATTTTTAGCAATGAAACTAAATCCAGCTTAATCTAGCTCTGTGCATGATTACCAGTTTTGGAAAAAACTGATACTCAGTCCTAAGGCGATTAACAAGATCCTGGTATCATCTAAGACTTCCATTTTGCAACATGAGAAATGTATATTATTTTCAGAAGCGATATCACTACAGATGGTTACCAAGCATTTGGTGTAATCTAAGACTTGTGTTAGGTGCTTAGAAACAATAATTATTGTTTTAAAATTACTACATCCTAGATGGAAAATCCATCTAGGATGCACATCTTAGACGGAATTTACGTCTAGGATGTTTAAGGGCATCCTAGACGGATATGCTCTTCCATCTAGAATGTATTCCGTTTAGGATGTGCATTCCAGATGCGTATTTCGTGTAGGATGTACATCCTAGGCGACCTATCCTAGAAGGATATTCGTCTAGGATGTGCATTGTAGACGGATTTCGGGGCATCCTAGATGGATTGTTCCATCTAGGATGCTGAATATTCTACTAGTATTTACTTAGACTTCCTTGAGTTGCGATTGGGATTAAGATATCTTCATTTGAGCTCTTGATTACTCTTCATTTTTTCCTACAAAAGAGAATAAAATATAATATTCATCTTTTATTTGCATGAAACTTATTTGAAATAGAGGTATGAAAATGCAATAAAATATGATAATCTATTGCCCATTACTCTTCTATTGTGACGGGAAATGTCCTCCAATCTTTTTGGTGTCCCTACTAAGATTTTATTGTAGTAGTATAGATATTAGATGGTAAGTTGTTAACGAGTAATACTCTAGGGTCTCAAATTTGACTCTCCTAGGGAGCATCCACATCAATTTAATTTCGTAAATACCCAAGGTCATGCATTGGAGTGTGCCCCTAAGCTACACCCGGGGGTTTAATACTTATGGTCCAAAGGATTATGAGGGTGTTCCCTCACCAATAAAAAAGTAACACAAATCTTCAATAATTTTATGTTAGTCCCTCAAATCTATGAAGTTGCTCATTAATCTCTCAAATCATAGGGTTAGTGCAATTTGGTCAATCAATGACCAAAATACCCTTAATTAATGCTTTTAGAAGGATTATTTACAGCTTGACGTTCTAAATTTTAGAAGGAACTTTAACACCCCAAAGTTTACACATTCTTAAACTTTCAAACCTTCAGAGATTCTGCAAAATTTTAATTTGATATCACCAAGCTTGCACATTTTTTTAACTATGATACCCTAAAGTTTGGAGTATCAAACTGTCAAAATAAAACTTTAGGATATCAGAGTTAAAATTGTATAAGCTTTGTTGTAGCAAAAATGTTAGAAAAAAAACTTTAAGGTATTGAAGTTTAAAAAAAGAGTAAACGTTAGGGCACCAAAGTTAAAAACTTTAGGGTATTAAAGTTATAAACATTAAACTAACTTAGAGTACCAAATTGCAGAAAGTCCTTTTTTGAACAAGCTAGATTCTAAGAGAGAAATCATAACTAAGAGGTATTTTGGGCATAGAGGGACCACATTACAAGACCACTTAGGGTTTGAGGGACTATTTAGCAATTATGTAGAATTTAGGGACTAATATGAAATTATTGTCGATTTGAGGGACTAATAGGAGATAACCGTAGCAAAATACTGATGATTCTATGAAATGTTGATCCCTGCAAAAATGCGCCCAAACCCAAGGGACCTCGTCTGTCTCGTTTCGGGTTGACGAAGTTCTGACCCGATCAAATTTTGCATCGAACCCCTCCATCCTCCCCCCTCCGGAGATTTTTCCCCACTATTGTGTTATCCATGGCCCTTTCACAGCTCTAAAACGCCTTTTGAAATAAACCAAAATCTCTCTCTCTCTCTCTCTCTCTCTCTCTCTCTCTCTCTCTCTCTCTCTAACCCATGAATTTATCTCCAAGCTTCCAATTTCATCCTTCATCTCTCTTCGACTCGCTCCATTCCTTCTCTCACCTCCAATTGCATTCACGTATTCAGCTCCTCCGCTGCAAATCCACCAAAACCCTGAATTCCCGCTCAAACCCCGTCTCCAATCCAAACTCAGATGTCAAAATCTCATCTTTATCCCAACCCACTAACAACTGGATCCAAAAATGGCCCCAAACACCCCCAAAACCCCTCCGTAAGCCCTCAAAATCTGTCGCAGACTACCGCAACTCCACCACCAGTGACGACGAGGAGGTGGTGGGCACCAGCAGAAGCACAGGAAGCAGCACAATGGAGAGGATAGTTGAGAAGTTGAAGAGCTTTGGGTACATTGATGATTCAATAGAGAGAAAGGAGAGACCGTTGCCCAAAAAGGGCTCAGTTGAAGACATTTTCTATGTTGAGGACGGCGTTTTGCCTGATTCAAGAGGCGGGCTCACTGTGGATTTGAACGGGGAGGCTCGATTTCCATGGGAGAAGCCGAGCTTGGAGCTTAAGGAAGGAGGAGGGGAGAGGATGAAGAGGAGCAAGACGACGGTTGCAGAGCTTACGCTTCCTGAAGGGGAGCTGAAGAGGTTGAGGCATTTGGCAATAAGGACGAAGTCGAAGACGAAGACTAAGGGGGCAGGAGTGACGAAGGAGATTGTGGATTTGATACATGAGAAGTGGAGGACTGAGGAGGTGGTGAGGCTGAAATGTGAGGGGCCGCCTGCGCTCAACATGAAGAGGGTGCATGAGATATTGGAGGTTTGGCAGCTATTAACTTCTTGTTCTTTAAATTTGGATCATTTGGTGCCATTAGCGTAGTCCTGTATGATGAATGATTGGCGTTGATTATAACGATATTGATCTGCTCTGAAAGAACATTTGATATTACTTACTCCGGCTAATATGCAGATTAGAGGACTGACGCATTCTGTTCGCTTTCATTTTCTTTGGTGAAACTGTTGATTGCGGTTAGTTAGAGAAATTAATGAATTTCACACACTAATATGAGTAATGAATCACAATAGCTTTTACGAGCACTTGAAGTTGTAACTGATTGAGGGAAGCCTTGGCTTCTAGTAAATATCAACCACATCATTTTTTTTTCCTTCGAGCAATATGCATATCTTTGTTGAAAATTGTTGAAATTTTGAATTTCGTCTCTTTCTCTTACAAGCACACACGAAAGTACTATTCTTGAAACTATTGTTCTGACATGTAGTTATTACACAATTGCTGTTTTGTCTTCTCCATAGGTACCTTAATAGCTTTCATGAATACAAACTTTAGATACTATCCCTTGTGGGTTCTAAAATAGAAGTTTTTGATAATATTAGGTTATTCAGATCATTTACAAAGAACCATTTGGCTCATCTTATGTTAAGTGGTTATTGGTCAACTTTGTGAAGCTGAAGAATCTTGATTAGTCGGTTATTTATACTTGCACTTGTATCAGCCAAAGGCTAATAGACATCTGATATCTCCATTACTTCCACCAAGATTTTTCTCCTGGATCCCAATGCTTGCATATCATCTAAATTTTATTTCATCAACTTGCTTTATGTTGTTGTTAGACAGCATGCTGACATTGTTAATACTTCTGCTAATCAGAGGAAAACTGGAGGACTGGTGATATGGAGGTCAGGGAGTTCTATTTCCTTGTATCGTGGTGTAAGCTATGAGACTCCACAACCTGTGAAAAAACCATATCAGATTATTCAAACTACTGAAGTTGTTCCTTTTAGCAATGCCACATATGGTGGTTCCTCGAGGAATTTAACAGAAACGAGTGGAGATGCTATGGAGCGTCCTCATGTAAGTCTTCCAGCTCCTTTTGAGAGGAAACAAGATATAGAATCACCTCCTGAGGTCAAATATGAAAGTGAAATGGACAGTTTATTAGATAGTTTAGGACCGAGATATGACGATTGGCCAGGACCTGATCCGTTGCCTGTAGATGCTGATATGCTTCCAGGCATTGTTCATGGCTATAAACCTCCTTTTAGAATCCTCCCTTATGGCATGAGGCCTTCTTTTGGTTATAAGGAAGGTACTGCATCTATGTTACCCGGGTACTTCATTATTGAAGCCGTACCCGTACCGGACACGTACCCGACACTTTCCCGTACCCAAACTTCATGGACACTTCTTGAACATATGCATGCATTTATTACAACATGTATTCAATTATACGATATATGTGTTAATTTAAAACACTTGTCAAAGACTTCCTGGACGTAGAGCTTACACTTCACATCCGTCTTTTGAAACTAATGGGATACGGGTCGGGTTCGTTTCAGTCCATACCCAAGTTCAAAACTATATAGTTAATGGGTTGTTTAGATGTCTAGTAAAAAATGAGTAGTTTATAATTCACGATAATCAATATGATAAAATAAACTCAAAAAGATGTGATCAAAATTTTAATTCTAATGACACATGAAGCAGAAAAAAATTATCTCATGTACATTATTAATTCAATATATATATGTAGTTTGAACCCGTACCCAACATTTTACAGTTTTGTCATGTCCCCTACCCGTACGGTGGTACCCGCACCCGTACCAGTTTCCATGCAACTTAGATTTAGGTAATAATATTAGTTCTAAATTTTTAATTAAAGTAAAAAGAACTTTCTATTCTATTTCCTATGCAAGGAATTTAGTTTTAACTTTTGGAATATTGATCTAAAGTGAATTATTTTATATATATATAGCCGTGTCCCCGTACCCTACTTTTTAAACATTTGCCGTGTCCCATACCCGTACCCGTACCCGTACCCGCACCCGTACCCGTACCTAAGCAACATAGTACTGCATTAAGGAGGCTTGCCAGGGTATTGCCTCCTCATTTTGCCCTTGGTAAACGAGCATCTTATTGCTATATCCCTTTAGCAATTGAATTGTTCATATGAATTTATTTTTTCTTAGTGCTCAAATTCCTCTTCGTGTAGGAAGAAGTAGGCAGCATCAAGGTTTAGCTGCAGCGATGCTGAAGCTGTGGGAAAGAAGTTCGATTGCAAAGATCGCTTTGAAGCGTGGTGTACAGCTTACTACGAGCGAAATAATGGCTGAAGATATCAAGGTGACATAAGCTACTGATTCATACTTAACAACTTTTAAATAGTTTTATGCTTATAAACGGCATATGCGAAAGCCAACATGTGAGTAAAATGTGAAAAGAAAAAAGAAGCAGAAATCTCTATATAAGCACTCGTCAATTTTGGTTTGGCACATTACAGCTTCTTATATTCTTTACATATGAACATCTATGGTTGACATCTGTAACTTTTGTGCACTTGAAATATACAGTTTACCACACATTTAAGTGATGTGGCACATGGCTCACTGAACGCGCATTTTGCATGTTTATCCCATATATCACACTAAATATAATTACAATTGGCACATGTAACCTTATGAGTGTACCTTTTATACATTTAATCTTCTAGATTTGTATCTCTCACTGTTGTAGCTATATTGCACATTCATTAATTGTTATTCATTCATAATATCTCAGCTGATGGATTTATTCTACATCCAATTTGGCGTAAGGACTGAAGCAATGTTTGAACAGACCCTTTACACTATGTCTGATTAGTCAGTATATAATTTTTTCCAGTGAGTTTTCAATCAACAGTGAAGTTATAAAACGGAAGCTGCAAACAATGGACAGCTGGCCAATACCTTTGTTCATTCTTTGACAAGAGCGGATAATGACATCCTAAAACAGGATAAGGTGCATTAGGCAAGCTTTTGCTTGGATTTAGTTGCATACAAACTTAATCTATTTAATATGTTAAATCAAGTTTGAGCTCAATAATCTTTGCTCTGGTAAAAAATGTTGTACTGATCCCTGTGAAAGGTCTTTCTATCGTCTAAAATTTTCTGTCATTACCTTTATTCTTTAAGCCTTAATGTTTTTATGTGTTTTTTTGCTGAAATTTGTGTATTAAATACCGGATAGCCTGATTGTTTGGGTATGTAGTTCTTTATGCATGTTCTGACATCTAATTGGGATGTTTAGTATGTTTCTTGGGTTCTTTTTTATGCTGGTTGTGCTGTAAGATATAATTGATGACAATCAAGTTCCAAGAAGCTATCGCCTATCTGAGCTACACTTGATTTAAATTGAATTCCCTCCATATACTCACTTTTTAATTTCTTACTAATTCTATCCTTATATCACAGTCTCTCTGAGTTCTTCCTAGTCATATTTGTTCCATTCACAATTTTTGTGTAATTATATTGCCGTGTCCAACAAATTTTTTCGGGTGATTGCAGAAGTTAACAGGGGGTACCATTCTCTCTAGGAACAAGGACTACATTGTCTTCTTCAGAGGGACAGATTTTTTTCTCCAGAAGTGACAGAAGCATTAATAGAGAGAGAAAGGATGGCGAAGACCCTCTGAATATTACACCATAATAATGATATAACTTTGTTGAACATGTAATAGTAAATATTTTAAAAGAGTGTCCTGTAATATTGTTGAAGTTGTAATATTGCACCATAATAATGGTATAACTTTGTTGCGAAACTGCATGCAGATAAAATTACTATTTACTGTTAGTAAACCGCTTTCAGACAGTCATGTTAGATATGACAGATAGTAAAGAACATTGCTTTTAGTTTTGATTTTTTGATAGAGATACTTGGCATAATGAAACAAACTTCCTTTTTTATTCCTGTATTAGTGTATAAACTGTTTTATTGTACCCTCAGACAGAGCGGAAGTTATCGAAAGCTGAAAGGGCTCTAGTGAAAGTGGAAGAGTCATTGAAGCCTGCGGAGCGACCAATAGAACCAGAGACCATAACTGATGAAGAGAGATTCCTGTCTCGCAAGCTTGGTTTAAGCATGAAGGCCTTTTTGCTCCTGGGTAATTCTTCATTTAGAGGCTGTCCTTGTTTTCTTTGTCTTGGACAAGATTGATGAGTTGCACGAGAGTCGAACCCATTGTCTCCATCTGTTTCTTCAATGCATCTAGTCTTGCTGAACTGTTTCCTTCAGTCATATTCTTCTTCCTTAATTTCGACTCCTTCCAATGAAATAAGGATCTCGCCCAGCTTCTTGTATTGCGGTCGAGTCAGGACTATATACAGGATCCTTCCTCTATCGGATCTTATCGTTCTGATACCATCTTGATACGAATCGTCGTGCGAGCATCTTTGATCGCGGAATTATCAAAGGTGGGTTGAGAAGAAAATAACAAGAACACAAGAGTAATTCAGTGTGGCGAAGGAAAATACCTTCTCTAGATTATGAGAATCAAGTAACTTACAATCTCTCACAATCTCACTAGAATTGAAGAACAATCTCTCTCAATTCTCCAAGTACAATTTAATCTCTCTTGATTGTTTTAAAACCCTAAAACAATCCCTTTTATATGTGGAACATCGTGGATGGCAAAGTGATAAATAACCAAGCCTAAATCCTATAAGAAAACGTGCAGACAGAAACCCAAACGAACTAGGAAACCATCGATGAGTCGACTCACGATTGAAATGAGTCGACTCGTCCGAAACTGGAAAAAACACAAAACCAGTAATGAGTCGACTCATCACTGAGATGAGTCGACTCGTCAGAGACTGGTGACAAACGGCTGAGTTTCATGAGTCGACCTATGACAGACATGAGTCGACTCAACCTAATGAGTCGACTCATGACTGTTATGAGTCGACTCACGGGCTGAAAACTGGATGCTTCGATTCTTCGATTCGTTGTCTCGTTCAACGCTTCAATCTGCGTTCCACTATGTTGTTTTGCACCTCTATTCTTAAGCTACTATGAGAATCATCTATCCTCAAGCTGCCATAAGGATCGTTAAGTTTCGAAGATAATATACACCCGTATCATGGGTCCCCCTTTAGGAACTTGAAGTCTCGTTCAAGTTAGAACTTTAGCTGAGGAAACTCGCGAGCTCCTCATTCCCTGTTGAACCACTTAGCCTTGCTAGGAACCTGACCTTGACGTCCAATGAGAAACGACTCATTCGTCCCCCGCCTTGTCGTGATCGTCTCCCGCTCCAAAATGCAATCTTCTTTCAGCGCCTCTTCCCTATCAAATCACAAGTCTTCAACATGTGGTAAGATCACCTTGTCGTCACCTTCATCATCCAGCAATGGAGGCTCGAACAACTTCAAATACTCGGCATTGATCACCGAATACATGCCTAAGTAAGGTGGCAAATCCAGCCTGAAAGCGTTGTCACCAATCTGATCGAGAATCTGAAACGGATCATATCGTATAGGTTTCAACTTCTTCCATTCTCCCTTTAACCTCTCCTTACTCAATTTCAACCATACCATGTCGCCTATGTCAAAGTTATAAGGAACCCGATGCTGATCATACTTCGCCTTGTACTTGGCTTGTGATTTCTTCAATTGTGCTTCCACCGTGGCATGATTATGTGCAATCTTCTCCAAAAATCGCTGAGCTCGTTGCCTTTCACTCCCTTCCTTGCCGTCGACCGTAGCTTCACTTGAAAACATGAGATCAAACGAACACGGAGGTAAAAATCCATAACAAGTCTCAAACGGTGATTTCCCCGAAGATCCATGAATAGCCCGATTAAACGCAAATTGAAGATATTGTAAACTCTCATCCCAAGTCTTGGGATGCCTGGAATTGTATCTTCTTACATGTGCACCATAGTCCGATTAACCACTTCTGTTTGTCCATCTGTTTGTGGTTGGAATGGCGTGCTCTTCTTCAACCTAGTGTCCATCAAGCTCCACAGAGAATCCCAAAAATGTCCGAGAAACCAGCTATCTCGATCGGAAATAATCGAATTCGGTAACCCAAAGTGCTTCCACACATGCTCAAAAAACAATTGCGCTGCACCCGCTCCCGTCACAGTCTTCTTACAAAGAATCAAGATCACCATCTTGCTGAACCGGTCCATCACAACGAACAAATAATCATGTCCTCGCTTAGTCGTCGACAATCCTCCTAAGAAATCCATAGAAATACTCTCTCACGGTCTCGAAGATACCGACAATGGCAGATACAAACCTCGTTTCCTATTGGAAGGTTTCGAGATACAACATAGCTTACACCCTCCAACATACTTAGTGACATCCTCCAACATCTTTGGCCAAAAGACATAGCGCCGTAGATTGAGAAGCGTCTTCTGAATCCTAAAATGACCTTGCACACGTGATGTATGTGCTTCTTGAATCCACTATAATCGGTCGCCATCATCCGGAATACAAAGCGACGTCCCACGATACAACAAACCATCCTCACCAATCGCATACTCCCCCTTTCGACCAGTCGTCGCCCGCTCAAACACATTGCTGAAATCTCTGCTGGATGTGTACATCTGCACATACTCCGAAGGAACCAACGGTTGAATGCGTGTCGCCGCCAAAAATGCCCTCACTGGTGGGCGAGATAACGTATCGGCTAACTTGTTCGTCGTTTCCTTCTTGTACCTAATAATGATGTTGAACGCCATCAAATAGGATATCCACTTCATGTGTCGTGCCTGCTACAGCTTCGTCTGGACATGTAGAAATTTTAATGGTTTGTGATCTGAGTGCACAACCACCTCCTTACCCAACAAATACACTCTCCAATGTTTGATCGCTTGATAAAGTGCATAGAACTCCTTGTCGTAGGTGGGGTAGTTTTGAATAGCACCCGTAAACATCTCTGAATGGTACTCCACCGGCTTACCATCCTGAATAAACACAGCGCCCATAGCATAACTAGAAGCGTCGGTCTCTACCTCGAAGGTCCTCTGCAAATTTGGCAAAGCTAACACCGGTGCCTCCGAGATCTTCTTCTTTAGTAGCTGAAAAGCTTCCTCATGCGTCCTACCCCACACGAACTGAACTTTCGCCTTCGTAAGGCCATGCAAAGATGCCGCATAAGTCGAAAAATGTCGAATGAACTTACGCAAGTACTGGCAAGCCCCTATGAAGCTTCTCACCTCCGTCACTATCCTAGGGGTCGGCCACTTTGTGATCATCGCCACCTGCTTGGACCTATCCTTTGCTGACCCTTCCCCACGATGAAGCCGAGATACACCAACTCGTCCTTCCCAAACTCGCATTTCTTCCCATTAAGCTTCAGTTGTCCGTTCTGCAACACTTCAAACACTTTCTCAACATGAACAAGATTCTTCTCCCAAGTCCTGTTGTACACCAAGATATCATCGAGATAAACTATCACAAAATCCTCTATAAAGGGTCGCAACAAATCATTTATAAGCCTCATAAAGATAGCCGAAGTGTTGCACAAACTAAACGGCATCACCAACTACTCGAATAGGCCCTGCTTGGTCTTGAACGTAGTCTTCCAAGTGTCATCCTCCCGAATCCTCACCTGATAGTAGCCAGACTTCAAATCCAATTCGTGAAGAACCTTGCTCCCTCCAACTGATCCATGAGATTGTCAATCTGTGGTAATGGGTAGCGATTCTTAGTGGTTATCTTGTTGAGTGCTCGGTAATCCATGCACATGTGCCAACCCCCATCCTTTTTGGACACTAACAATACTGAAGACCCGCAAGGGGAACAACTCGGCACAATCACTCCTGTCTTCAAAAGCTCCTGAACCTGCCTCTTGATCTCCTCAGACTCCTCTACAGATGTGCGGTATAGACCTATATTCGGCAAAGAACTCTCGCCGGTCAACATAATCTTATGCTCCACACCCCGTCGTGGTGGTAGTCCCGTGATCTCTGAAAACAAGTCCACGTATTTGGCCTTCAACCTGTCAAGCTCGTCGTCCTGAAACTTGCTCAAGGTAGTCAAGCACACCCTACTTAGCTGTTCCTCATAAAGCCTAATAACTAACAATATGAACCTCTTGCTCGCATTCACTAGCCTCTTCGCCTGAGTCACTATCACCAAACTCGTCTCCTGTGAAAGAGATGCCGAATGGAAGATGAATTGCTCGCCATCTTTGGTGAACGTATACTTCTGAGCTCGTCTATTGTAGACCGTATATCTATCCCATAAATAAGGATTGCCTAGTATCACTTGGCAAACATCTAACGGAACAACGTCGTATGCAACCTCGTCGATATACGACTCGTGGAGTGCAAATCTGAAAGTGCATTAGTTGACCACATTCAATCCCGCCTCCTTCTGAATCCACCCTAGAGGGTATGGTTTCGGATGTTTAACCGTCTTCAATCCCAGCTTCTGAACCAAGGCCTCAGATATCAAATTCTTCTGGCTCCCTGGATCCACTATGACATCAACTAAATTGGTCTTGATCTGCAATTTCAAAACAAATAGCTGCTCCCTCGGGTCTTCATCCTCCGTCGTGTTCTGCTTCCCCACCATAAGGTTAAGACTGCTGTTGGGTGCTGTTATCCCTAGAACTTCCTTCGGACCCTGCGCTACCACGTATGCCTTCTTCTCCTCCTTTTTTTGCAATCCCTTCGGCTTCAGATGAGGATACTTCTCCCAGCAATTATTAGCTACGTGTCCTGTCTATTTGCAGTGATTGCATGTCAATCCTGTCTTCCCCGAGTCACCCTTCTTCTTCTCTTCCTTAGGTGGAGAGCCACTAGACTTGCCTCCCGTTTGTTTAGACTCCCCCTTCGTTTCGTTGCCCTTCTTTTGCCTACCCTCAATGGCAATGGCCTTCACACTCGCCTCTACAATGGACTCAACTGTGAAAAATCTCATCTCCTTCTGGATATATTCGTTCAGACCCGTCATATACTTCATAAAAATGGGATATTCCTTTGTTGTGATGTTGAGGACCATCGCCTGCTGCTGGACCTCTATCGTATACTCTTGAACGGTCTGATTGAACTATTGGCGCAACCCGTACTACTTGTACCAACGCTCTTTGAGGAACCCTACCGGATAGAATTACTTCCTAAGTAGTTCCTTGAACTTGTTCCACGACACCGTTTTCTTCTCCTGCTTGCAATAGGATTTCCACCATATCAATGCATGTCCCGAAAGATTCAAAGTCGTGAACACGAGCTTCTCCTTGGATGAATATCCGTAGAGTGTGAAATAGGTCTCAATCGGCTTGATCCAATCATCAAGCCTCTCGACGTTGACACTCCCGTCATAAACAGGAATATCCACTTTGAAGTCTATCTTTAAATTCTGGTAAGAACCATTACCCCCTGGTGTGAAACAGACTTAACAATACGGGCCTCCTCATCTGAATCAGAATCCTCGCCTTCTCCATCGGACTCTACAAGTTTCTTATTGCCTTTCGAAGAAGATTCCTCATTGTTTCCTTTGTCTTGGACAAGATTGACGAGTTGCACGAGGGTCAAACCCATTGTCTCCATCTGTTTTTCCAATGCATCTAGTCTTGCTGAACTGTCTCATTTAGTCATCTTCTTCTTCCTTAATTTTGACTTCTTCCAATAAAATAAGGATCTCATCTAGCTTCTTGTATTGCGATCGAGTCAAGACCATACACAGGATGCCCCCTCTACCGGATCTTATCGTTTTGATACCAACTTGATATGAGTCGTCGTGCGAGCACCTTTGATCGCGGAATTATCAAAGGTGGGTTGAGAAGAAAATAACAAGAACACAAGAGTAATTCAGTGTGGTGAAGGAAAATACCTTCTCTAGATTATGAGAATCAAGTAACTTACAATCTCTCACAATCTCACTAGAATTGAAGAACAATCTCTCTCAATTCTCCAAGTACAATTTAATCACTCTTGATTGTTTTAAAACCCTAAAACAATCCCTTTTATATGTGGAACAACGTGGATGGTAAAGTGGTAAATAACCAAGCCTAAACCCCACAGGAAAACGTGCAAACAGAAACCCAAACGAACCAGGAAACCATCGATGCGTCGACTCACGACTGAGATGAGTCGACTCGTCCGAAACTGGACAAAACACAAAACCAGTAATGAGTCGACTCATGACTGAGATGAGTCGACTCGTCAGAGACTGGTGACAAACGACTGAGTTTCATGAGTCGACCTATGACAGGCATGAGTCGACTCAACCTGATGAGTCGACTTATGACTGTTATGAGTCGACTCACGGGCTAAAAACTGAATGCTTCGATTCGCCGTCTCGTTCCACGTTTCAACCTGCGTTCCACTGTGCTGTTTTGCACCTCTATTCTCAAGCTACCATGAGAATCATCTATCCTTAAGCTCTCATGAGGATCGCTAAGTTCTGAAGAGAAGATACACCCGTATCAGTGGGCCTATTTACAATAACCTAA